>JAJONR010001074.1:0-14282 GCA_029582245.1 Solanum etuberosum | reverse complement strand
GTACTAGTGTTATATGAAAATGGATACGTCGATTGCAAGCGTGAATACTAACTACTTAAGGAGTTATCAATTGTATCACATGCTCATATAATACGATCTGATGTTGCATTCATATTTGAAAAACCAACTAGCTTGTTACTACGGACGAATGTGTTAAGAATTATTTATAAGGAAGCTTTTAGTGGTGGATCTTTGGTACGGTATTGATGTGTTTAGGTTGTGAAGTGTATCTCGAGGATTTTAAATGAGTGGTGATTTCATCGTAAGTTCCATGGAAGTGGATCGATATTAGGATGACAAGCTTATATGTAAAGGAAGTCTCAACGAGTATACTTGTGTGAAGGTAATTGAGAATTTTAGTAAGAAAGTGCGTATAAAATTGAGTTAGTCTTTTGAATTTGATTGGTATAGTTGGGTTTGAGATGTCATGTCGATGACAAGGTTGACTTTGTGGTGATGGCAAGGGCTAACTGAGCATAATCGTAATAAAAGTTCATGATGGATTGTGATTAGGATGCAACTATATGATAAAGATTGTTGGTTAAATGGATTTTGTATGGTAATGAAGACTTGTGAGTATCTAAGGTTGTAGTTTGCTACTATTTGGTAAGTAACATGGTTGTAGGAAAAGTTGTAGGAGGTGCTGGGACACTACTCAAATAGAATTGAAATGAGCTAGAGTCATAATGAAAAGAATTAGTAGGAGGTAGTGTAGCCTTCGGAAGGAGGCGAGAGCAAGAATATTTATTCTGATTTGCAAGGGCTAAAAATGTATATTAGAGAGTGGAGAATTGGGTTCAAAGACACGTGGTTCCATCTGTTTTTCTATGGTTATGGTGATAGTGTTACATGTCGTTCATATCAGTTAAAAGTTGTTGGATAAGATTTGAGAAAGAAGTCTACAAATGTTTGACTCGAGTGTGGTGATAAGTTCTTTTATGGTTTTAAGTTTGGTAACTGGTATGGTTGAATTTTTAATGAAGGATATGGTAAGATCAATGGAGAGACGATCAATTATAGGCTAAGATACGTGAATTCATAAAGATATCCCATATATGAGCTAATGTTGATAGATAATGGGATTGTGTTACATGGTTGGGATCAAAATTTAAGTTTTTCATGGTGAGTTTATGTTCGTGTTAGTATGTTTTGTCAAGGTGTGGAATTATAAGGTAAGAAATGATCGATCACATTGAATATTGAGCATTTGGAAGGACTTGTATATGCATTTAGTCATAAAGTGTTTTATTTTAATTTTCAAAGGACCTAAGGAAGGGTTTCATTTAAAGTTTTTATTTAGAGGATAAGGTAAAAATGTCAAGGGTTGTTGGCCAAAGAATAAGATTGGTGAGCGAGTCAACAAAAGGAACAAGAGTCTGGTGTATTGAAGAGCTCAAGATATTTAGAATTTTGTGGCATGGGAAGAATTTAAGAAAAGTGAAGGAGTAAGACCTCTCGTATAAACCCTTGGTTTGTAGTTGAAAGATTTATTGATTTTTGCCTATGAGTTTAGATATGACTGTGAGATGTGAACTAGTTCGGTACAAACTTATTAGGAATATATCATCGACTTTCTAAAGATTGAGTTTTTATTTGGGTGACAATCAATTATGTGTGGAAGATTTTATGTGGTTATGTCGAGCTAGATTGTTCAAATTATGATAGGTAATTTAAGGATGTCCAAAGGTATGGACCTACAGTTCTACATGATTAATGAGGATTTCGAGGGGATTGAAACTACTTTAATTTGTTGATGGAAATACACAAATCATGGTGATGTGTTACATAGATATTTTGTGGTAAATAGAGGTTATGTGCTCATAGTATATAGAATTATTAGGGTCACTAAGGATTTCTTAAGTGTTGGTATGAGGTACATGATGGTTTGAATAATAGTTGAAAAATGGTATGTGAAAGTTCACGTGAAGTTGACATTGGGTATGATTCAATTATTGTACCTCGATGGAAAAGTATTTTAGATTTGAAATTAGTGCTATCAGTCTAGGGTGTGACTCATATATGTCATGTAATGCTTAAATGGAAAGAGAGAAAGCCATATTTTGAAATTTTAAGAGGCTATAATGTGTTTACTAAGAAGACTTTGATACTAGTGACAGTTTGAGAGTAAGGTAAAAGACTGGTGTAGTTATGATGTTTGTTGGTATTAAAAGTGTTAGCTTCAATGGAGTACTGTGAGAAGTATGTGGGGTTTGATGAATCGAGTATTTGTAATATTGTGATGGGGATCAGGCTGGTTGATTGTGGGTGGATAAAAATCGAGAGATGGAGTCAGATGAATGGAATTTTTTTCATATGGGCACTATGGAAGGAGTATCTAGTGTTATTCGATCTTGGTTCTGTATATTCTTATGTGACCACCTACTTCGTTTTGGATATGATTTGGAGCGTGATTAGTTTTCTATGCCCACACATGTTTTAACTTCTATGGGTGAATCCTAGTGGTGGATCGGATGTACCGATCCTGCGATATTATCTTGGTAGGATAGGATGCTTGGGAAGACTTGATTATTTTAGATATGACATATTTGGTGTTGTCGTGGAATAGTTGAAGTATTCTAGTGGTTCTATATGTACCACCTTGCTTATAAGAATTTATAAAAAAGCTACCATGAGAATTTACAGTTGTCCGATAAATTTTAATATTCATCTAGTCGTTGAGATCACGTTCCGGCTATGTGTAGTTGAATGTGGGGATCATTAGGTCTAGTTCTGGTGTTCTTAAAGGTTGTCTACAATCATAGCTTCTGATGTAGCATTTTGACAGAGTTGTTAGAGGTTCTGTAAGCTGGGGTGTACCGCTTGTTGGGTGGTTACTTGATCTTGTTCTTATTTGGGTTAGATAACTTTAATTCTCCCTTGATGAGTACCCGATTGTCTAAAGATCATATTTTTTTAAACTTAAGATCGTGAAAAGATTGTGTTGTAAAGAGGAAATCTGGATAAGATACGTGATGGCTTGTGCATTATGAGTGTCTGGTGGTTGATTCAGGCTCACTTCTGGTTGTAGCCATTATTGATTTAGAAGGTTATCTAAGTTATATGAGAAAAGATTCGTCATGATGGTTGTGTTAAGGTCCAGTGAGTTTCAGTTTAGATTAGGTTCATGAGTTAGTTAGTGGCTTGATAATCACTCATGATTGATAGATCTTCCACAGTTGATTCGAAAATCTAGTTCTTGGTAGTTTATCTTGATAGAATGGTCCTAAGGATGAGTTCACTTGGAGTGAGGAACACGACTCTGAAAGTTATACCTCAGGCTCTTGGTATCACCTAGTATTCAACTTTCTTTTACTTTATGTTCGAGGATGAACATGATTTTTAGTAGTGGATAATGTAATGACCCGAAATGTGATTTTTAGAATTTTTCATAAATTACCATTTTACCCCTCTCAATAGTTGCCCCGAGTCATTTATGATCAGTCGGAAAAGTTGGTTTGAGAATTTTGACCTATTCAATAACTATAGTTAATTAGTTGACAGGTATTTATTAAATAATTTTTTTTTAATTTAATTGCTGGTTAATGGGTCAAGTTTATAATTTATTTTGACCCACGTATTAAAATAAGTTAGTAGGGTTAGTTACTTTTAGTGCATAATTATTTTCGAAGAAAAAAGGATTAGGTCGGCGGAATACTTCATGGCGCCGTCGCATAAGAACAATTTGTTGAGGTAATAATTTTAAATTAGTTATTGTTGCAAACGATTACTTCTTTTCTAATTAATGGATAGCCATATTGTTATTATTATATTATTATTATTGGTTGGAGAAAGTGTAGCATTAAAATGTCAATATTGAGTTGACATCACCTGTGTTGTTCGTGGTTAAAGGAAAAAATGTAAGGTTATAAGTGATAATGTAATAATTAGTTGACCATTATATGATATGTCATTGGTTATTTTTTTTGAGAAGTTATTGCTGGTGTTTCCTTTGGCAGTATGCCAAGATTTCCGGTGGAATTTTGATATGACGTTAATGACCATTTTCGGATAATTATTGGACAATTATTGTGATTAATAATTGGGAAATCTAAAATGATAAAAAGGAGTGTGTGGGTGTAATTTATATATAATTGTTACTATTTTGGTGGGTTGTGTCCATCTTAGAATATTTTTATAGGTATGATCTAGTTTTCAATTTTGATATATTAGGTGAACATAATTGAATAATAGGTGTATTGTATTATATGAATACCATTAGATTTATGAAATAGGAGAAGTTGAAACTTAATCCTAGACTTGAAATTCAGGAAACATGAGAGTTGACATGTTAATTGGTGCCAAGATATAAGAACTTGATTTTAGGTTTGGATGAGTTTTTAGGTCTAGGCTAAACCTATTGTACTGTCGTGTTGTTAGTTTCAAAATCTTATTGTGATTATATATTTGATATATTGGAAGCACTTTGAAGCTTTATGAAAGTGGAAGACTCAAGTCCCGAAGTAATTTCTCGATTATTTGAGGCAAGTAGATTTCTAAACCCTTGTGAAGTGCATAGAATCGTGTATTTATTTCTGGCATATGTTTGGGAGTAATGAAAATTGGTGATGGGTTGACTTGTCCATGTTGAATAATTCTAATGATGGAAAAAGGGTAATAAAAAGGTAATGTGATTAATTGTTGGTGGGTGATATTTGAGAATGATTTGAAAGGCTTATTGCTTAATTGTTGATGTTGTATCACGGTTGTATTGTTGTGAATTGTGCCTTGTTATGAAAATGGTCATCTCCTCATTATTTGTGTGAACATGTCATTTGCATTTGTTCTGAGGCATGGCTGTGATAAGTGTTATGTGATAAGAGGATGTACCATTTCAAGGGACGTATCGCGCGCCGCGATGGATACTATATATCGAGGGACGTATCGCGCACCGCGATGGATACTATATATCGAGGATCGTATCGCACGCCGCGATGTATGCATGGACAGATATGTCCCCCATAGGTCCCGGTCTGAGAGACAACGGGTTTGTATCATTAGGTCAGACATGCATCACTATACTTGACATTACATTTCATTGCATTGCACATTTTTATCATTGATGAACTTGATCTTGTGTGTTGCTGATCTTGTGAGTGCCTTTTTGTGGGAGTTGTGATTGATGAATATTGAGTTGTTGTTGAGGATATGTAATTTGATTAGAGTGTTGTTGTTGAGTTGTGTACTATGTAAACTGTGAACTGTTAGGTTGGGCTGGTTTTATGCAGGTTGTAGTTGTGGAGGTTCGGTTGGGGTGGTAAGGAGTACCCGTATTCTATTTTCTTAGCTTGTGTTTAGGAGTTTACTTGCTGAGTACCGTGTGGTTTGGTATTAATCCCTTGCTTCAACAAATTTTGTAGGTTACGAGCCTGAATTTTTGTGGTACCATTCTCATCTTTTCCGAGGCTTCTTGGAGATCTGTGAGGTAGTTGTTTGTCATCTCAGCGGACCTTCTTACTCCTATTTGTGATGTTGTTCTATTCTAGAAACAATGTCATTTGAGAATTGTGTTTTTCTTTTGAATCAATTGTAATACTTTAGAGGCTTGTACACGTGACAACCAGATTTTGGGGATATTTTTGAGTTGATTATAAAATTTCCGCATTTTATTGTAATGGTTGAGTTTTAGGCTGACTTATCTTGTTGGGATAAGACGAGTGCCATCACGTCCATTTTTGGGTCGTGACTCTTTTATAATTGATTATCATTTAAATAATTTTTGTTAAATACTTGACGACCAACTATTGGATATAATTTAATTACTTAAATTAATTTACAAACTCACTATTATTAATTATACACGACTCAAATTAACCACACCCGACCCAAACTAATTAATTACACGCGTCTCAAATTATATTTACCCCACCGATTAAAATAAATACACCCTTCATTCTCAACATTTCACTTCATCTATCAACTTTTTTCCCCAATATATTCGCCTACAATCTCGAAAATAATGCCTAAATACACACATGTATCACCATAAGAAATCACGAAAACACTCATAATTTTTTATGGTGATACATGAGTGTATTTAGGTAGTGTTTTTTGAGATTGTAAGCGAATATATTGGGGAAGTAAGGTTGAAAGAGGAAGTGAAATGTTGGGAATGAAGGATGTCTTTTTTTAATCGGTGGGGTAAATGTAATTTGAGGCGGGTATAGTTAATTTGAATCAGGTATAATTAACTTGAGTCAAGTGTAGTCAATTTGGATCGAGTTTAATGGATGAGTTTGTAAATTAATTTAAGTAATTAAATTGTAGTCAATAGATGATCGCCATGTATTAAAAGAAAATATTTAAATAATAATCCGCTATAAAAGTGGTCACTATTGGACCTAAAGGTGGATGGAAGCGTATTTGGGAGCCAATAGGTGGATGTCAGAGGTATTTGGTAGCCAATAGGTGGATGTCAGGGGTATTTGGGAGCCAATAGGTGGATGAAGGGTAGTTTTGTACCATTTCCAATAATTCAAGGGTATTTTAGGCCCTTTTTTAAAAAAAAAATTGTCAAATCACACTCCACATGGACAAAACATTTCACCTTGACAAAAATTAAATAAACTATTAGTGTTAGTTAAAGTTAAAGATTAAAGTCTCACCCCCCCTCCCCGCCCCCCAAAAAATATAAAATAAAATATAAAATATTTAGCTTACCCCACTCCACCACTTCCTCTCACCGTACTCCCCCCAGCCCAATTTTTTCATTTTTTTAAAAATAATTCTTTTATAAATATCCCCCATCCCTTCAAATAATAATTTATATATATATATATATATATGTATGTATGTATGTAACATCTCGAAATTTCTAAGTTAAGACTCGAACCATTCTTCATTTGTGAATAATATTGTACCGAGTAATTCTAAATCTTCTTAGGTGTTAAGGTCAATTATTGGGTGTGGGAATGATTCTAGATTTGAATTAAGGTCACAAGAATCCCCTAGCATAAAGTTGAGTTGAAAGTTTTCTTACCGATTGAGTTTCAATATGAGATTTTACTTGGGTCAACTTCAATATCTCTTAGCACGTAAATATTTAGGTGGTCGATCACCCATCAAGTTAAATTTCTTTGAGTCCTTTTTCCAACGCAGCCAAGTTTGCCTAATTTCGAGCTCGGAGTAAAAAGTTATGCCTGTTTTACTGAAGCCTCTCTTTTAAAGGCACCTCAATCATTTTTAGAAGGGTAGTTAGGTCTTTTAGTTTTCCTTCTAAACCTACGCCACATTTTTATTCACCCAAATAAGGGTCTAATCAACATTAAACGATCTTTTCACGCTCTTTAACACTTATAGGAATTAGAGCAAGGTTCAAAGAGGAGAAAAAGCTAGGGTTCAAGCGTTCTTCAAGTTTTCATCGATTTTCCCAAGAACCTTTATTCTTTCCACGTATGTAAGGATTCTTACAGTGTTGTACTTGTTCGTCCTCACGCCCTACATCTCAATTTAGTCAAGAAATTGTTACATCTAATGGATCCATTCATCATTCTTAATATTGAATTTCGTTCTTTAACAATTGAAGTTTGATTTCCTTGTTCTCTTTAGAATCTTGTAATGTCGTTCATGCTTTGAATTACATGAACCCTATGGATTGGTAAAGTTATGTTTAAAAAGAAATCATATGAAAGTTTTCATGTATTTTTTTTAGGATGAGAAAGAAGCAGAGTTTAGGAGAAATTTTTTAATTCTAAACTAGTTTGAAGCTTAAATTTTACCAAAAAGTTTGTTGAAGTCGCTGGGGAAGGGCTGGGGCGGCGCGCCAGCAGTACGCCCAAACCCAGCCCCAGTACTTTGGGGCCTGGCACGGTGCACCAGCAGTACGTCAGGCGTCGCTGGGACAATTTTTTCTTATTTTATACGACGCGTGTTTCTTTAGGTTGTGGTTATGTTTTCCCTCTCCTTATTAACTCCTATAAACTCCATTTACCTCTAATATCCCTGCATATCCTAATCACAAGTCTCTAGGTTCACTTAAAGCTAAAGTAAGTTCAAGAGGAAAGTTTAAAAGCTCTATTTTCATAAAACATAAGAGCTTTGAGTTGTTATATATACACATATCGATCTTGGGCTTGAAAGATAAGTTTATAAGTGCATGTTTTAAGAATGCAAGTATGTATGACGTTTTGAAAAGTACTTTAGTACAATATAAGTCCCTTCTTTGTAAAGGGTGAATTGAGCATAATTGTTATTGATTAATTTGGGAGTAGTATCAAGCACCAAATTGGATTAGAGTCTTTTATAACTCAATAGTCCCATAAAACTACGTAACTAGCGTAGGATAGGATAGCATTGATTCTTCATGCGACTCCTCATTGCCTTTGAGAAGTCCTATTAGATGGATCCATAGTCACAATATCATCCTATACCCCGGTAAGGTATAGGATGGCCCTTGCAACGTGGGTGAAACGTTGTATCATTTCTAGGCTCATAGTAGTGGTTGTCGGTTAGAGAAACTCCCCATAAAGCAAAGTATATTATTTTTGTATTGCTTTTTATTATATATCTCATGGTAAAGTTAAAATGGTTTTCAGTTCATGGTCATGCATTGATTCGATTGAGTTGCTTTCAGTCATTCGATTCAGTTATTTGCTTATTCAGCCATATTACATACTCGTACATTCAATGTACTGATGTCATTCGATCTGCATCTTCAAATGATGCAGATACATGTTCATAGGATCCTCAACAAGAGTCCGTTGAGACCACTTCATCCGCTTGTCAGCTTTTGAGTAAGACCTCTTTGCTTCTGGAGGACTCCAGTTTTATGAGTTGTTAGTAGTAGTTCCCTTGAGGAGTCGTGGGTCTTGTCCCGACACTCATCTTTGTATACTGGAGGCTTCATAGATAGACAATTTGGAGAGTCTTTCAGTTTCAAATATTTTACTTAAAACTTATGTTTCCTACTCAATATATTCAAAGATTTTTGAGATTCAGTAAAATATTTGTTAAGAATTTCTTTCAGTTTGATGCTTGTGTATGCTTGAGTTAGTCCTCCGCTTGTAGTCAGCCAGGATGAGGGTTCTATTGGGGATCAATAATGGTTCTTGAATACCGGCCACATCCAGGGTTTAGGCTCGGGGCGTGACAAAATTGGTATCAGAGCATAGAGTTCAAGTGTCCTTGGGTGCCTATGAAGCTGTGTCAGCAGGATCTTGTTTATGGTATTGAGGGCCCCCTTCTATAAATGAGGGATTACAGACATTTAACAAAAGTTTCCCTTCTTCGTACTCTAAATCGTGCAATAGAACTGTATCATAAGGAACTTATTCAAACTCGTGTGTTTGTCAAATCCATTCGACTACCCCTCATACTCAAGGTAGTTGAAAAGCAAAGCCCAGATCCTTCTCGATGTGTTACTTTCAGCAAAAGTCTTCAGAAAGTCATGAGACTGCAGAGGGGCTTGAGCAAAGCCCGTGAGTGAGCTTAAGTGTTGAGTTTCAAAAGAATGCACTCTTATTCATATGAATCCTACGTTCGATCTAAAATCTAGATGTACTCCCAGACTCTCTTATCTAAAACTTATTTCAGTTAAGACCCTTATGAGGAAGTGTATTTTAGAGCTTGGGTAGTATTTGCATTCGAAAAGATAGTATGAGTTACCATGTTATAAGACAGTAGTAGTAGAAGTGCCCAGAGTTAAAAGAATGCATGCAGAGGTATAATAATCTAAGAAAGGGAGATAATGATGAGGTAAATTACGTTGTTTAAGTCATGCACCTGGTAATTTACTAATGAGGAGTTTTACCTTATGGGTAGACTATGAAGTGATGAGTTTGTGTAGATTTCATGCTAGAAGGTAGAGTAAGAGTTACTAGTATGGATGAGTTAGATTATACTTTAACTAGAGAGAAGTTTATGATGAGGTGATAGACCTAAGCTAGAATTATGATTTTGAAGGGAGAACCGCATGTTATTCAGAGGATTATAAAACTAATTAAGTAATAATGTATAGTAAATGGGCAAATAGTACTTAAGTTGTGAAAAGAAATGTGACACTAAATTGTAAGTATGTAGACTGAGATATAAAGATTGACTACTTGTCATGAGGTCTTAGTGAGTGAGTGTTTCTTAATTTTATCTACTAGTTGTAAGTTAGTATAGTATGTGTGTAATTATATTGAGATCTATGTTTGGTACTAGATACTAAGCTTGAATTTCAGACGAGTGTCGTGATAAAAAAATGGAAACATGAGGGTGATGATGTTAGTTTTGAGATCTGATCCCGTAGATTTAACATGGAGCAAGTGACAAATTAAGATGTTAGTTGTGTGAGTGGTAAAAGTGTGGGATTCTGACTTTTAGATGCGAGCAATAAAGTACGGCTAAGCCATTAGAGTAACAAGATCATTATAAGGTGTACCCGAGATCGTATATAGTTAGACTAGGTTCCAATTAAGTTTATAATTTCTATGTGTGCCTAGATAGTATATTTGAGATATCAATATGGATTAGGCTGATGTAAGCATTATTTTTTCCATTAAGAGTTAAATTAAGCAGCTTTATCAGTCAATACAGGTAACAATTATAGAAAGTCTTTTATAGAAGCCAAAAAAAGTTACAAGAAGCATCTAAGAAGGATGACATTAAGAGAAGAAGCTTTAAAAGAAGTCCTAGAAGAAATCTTAGTGCCTGCGCATGGAGAGTTTAGTTTCCATGAGATTAGCATTTTACGAGTATTAGAGTAAAGAAAATATATAATAGTTAGAGACGATGAAATAGATTCATAGATTTAAAGTGTCGACTTCTGACCTAAGGGGGAGAAGATAAGAGGAGAAACCAAGTCAAGTGTTGAGAATCAGATAGTGATGTCTTCTAAAAGAGTTAAAGTGATATATCAATCCATTCATACTCTAGCGTATTCCTCGAAGTTCAGTCATTACAACATCTGGGTGATGCCTCTAATATCAAAAATTATGTTCATGACCTATGCTCATAAACTAAAGACAGATTTATATCTATGCTCAATTCCCAGAATGAAATGCAAAGCCTTTAGCCTATTGATCTCAATCTTACCCCATAAAGTTATGGATATCAACTTCATGATATGAACCTATTCATATAGGCACCCATGTATCGCAAATTCATGATTTACTCTCAATGGCTAGCAACAAATGTTACATAATTCATATTCTTACATCAGATTTCTTGAATGAATCGTCCATATGATCTTTCACTCTAAGTTTTTTTTCTTCAGTAGTCCCTTTTCAGTTGTGTTAGAGATGGTAATGATGAGTAGTGTTCCTAAAGAGCAGGGTGGAAAGTGTTGCTAAACTTGAAAGCTACCAGTCTATCACTTAAGGCCTAATAGTTATATTCTTACTTCATACCTAGATACTTTTGTTTCAGGTAAGATCACTTTAGACAGAGCGTGACTATGTTAAAAAAATATCGTTCTTGACTTATGTGCTATAGAAAATTCCTAACTCTTCGTATGATTCAGTTCCACCTATGTTAGTAGGCAAGTTCAGAATTCAGAAAGATAGTAAAAGTAACTCTTTTCCTTGCCATTCTCAGTCCAGCCGTCATTCAAGGATGAATGATCCCAAGGGGGAGATATTATAAAACTCAAAAAAATTCTAAGTTAAGACTCAAATCATTCTTCATTTGTGAATAATATTGTACCGAGTGATTCTAAATCTTCTTAGGTGTTAAGGTCAATTCTTGAATGTGGGAATGATTTTAGATATGAAGTAAGGTCGCTAGAATCCCCTAGCATAAAGTTGAGTTGAAAGCTTTCTTACCGATTGAGTTTCAATATGAGATTTTACTTGGGTAAACTTCAAACAATCAGATCTCATAGCACATAAAGAATTAGGTGGTCTTTGTACTATCAAATTAAACGACTTTAAGTCCTCTTTCTAATGCTGTGAAGTTTGCTAAATTTCGAGGTTGGAGTAAAAAGTTATCTCTGTTTTAGTGAAGCCTGTCTTTTAGAGGCACCTCAAATGTTTTTAGAAGGGTAGTTTGGTCTTTTCCTTTTCCTTCTAAACCTAAGCCACGTTTTAATTCACCCAAATAAGGGTCAAATTAACAGTAAACCATTTTTTCACGTTCTTTAACACTTAGATGAATTAGAACAATGTTTCAAAAGGAGAAAAAGCTAAGGTTCAAGCGTTCTTCAAGTTTCCATCGATTTCGCCAAGAACCTTTGTTGTTTCCAGGAATGTAAGGTTTCTCATAGTGTTGGAATTTTTCATCCTTACTCCCTACATCTCAATTTAGTCAAGAAATTGTTACATCTAATGGATCCATTCATGATTCTTGATATTGAATATCGTTCTTTAACAATTAAAGTTTGATTTCCTTGTTCTCTTTTGAATCTTGTAATGTCGTTCATGCTTTGCGTCACATGAACCTATGGATTGGCAAAGTTATGTTTTAAAAAGGAATCATATGAAATTTTCATGTATTGACTTTGGGTTAAGAAACAAGAAGAGTTTAGGAGAAATTTTCCAATTCTAAACTAGTTTGAAGCCTGAATTTAACCAAAAAAATTAGTCGAAGTCATTGGGGGAGGGCTGGGATGGGGCCCAGCAGTACGCCCAAACCCAGCCCCAGTACTCGGTGGCCTAACGTGGTGCGCCAATAGTACGGTAGGCATCGCTTGGCCAATTTGTTTCCTTGTTTCATCTGGCGCGTGTTCCTTTAAGTTGTGGTTATCTTTTTCCTCTCCTTATTAACTCCTATAAACTCCATCTAGCTCTACAAATCCCCTCCATATCCGAATCACAAGTTTCTGGGTTCATTTAAAGCTAAAGTAAGTTCAAGAGGAAAGTTTAAAAGCTCTGTTTTCATAAAACATAAGAGCTTTCAGTTGTTATGTATACATAAATCGATATGGGCTTGAAAGATAAGTTCATAAGTGCATGTTTTATGAATGCAAGTATGTCTGACGATTTGAAAAGTACTTCAGTAAAGTAATAGTCCCTTATTTGTAAAGGGTGAATTGAGCATAATTGTTATTGATTATTTTGGGAGTAGTATCGAGCACCGAATTGGGTTAGAGTCTTTTATAACTCAAAAATCTCATAAAACTACGTAACCAATGTAAGATAGGATAACATTGATTCTTCATGCGACTCCTCACTGCCTGTGAGAAGGCCTATAAGATGGATCCATAGTCACAATATCATCATATACCCAGGTAAGGTATAGGATGACCCTTGCAATGTGGGAATTTTTTTTTTATCATTGCTAGGCTCATAGTAATGGTTGTCGGTTAGAGAAACTCCCCATAAAGTAAAGTATATTTTTTTCATATTGCTTTTATTGTATATCTCATTGTAAAGTTTAAATGGTTTTTAATTTATGGTCATGCATTGACTCAGTTGAGTTTCTTTCAGTCATTCAGTTCAGTTATTTTTTTATTCAGCCATATTACACACTCGTACATTCAATGTGTTCATGTCATTCGATCTGCATCTTTTAATGATGCAGATACAGTTCGTAGGATCCTCAACAAGAGTCCGTTGAGATCACTTCATCCGCTCGTCTGCTTTTGAGTAAGACCTCCTTGCTTTTGAAGGACTCCAGTTTTATGAGTTGTTAGTAGTAGTTCCCTTGAGGAGTCGTGGGTCTTGTCCCAACACTCATCTTTGTATATTAGAGACTTCATAGATAGGCAGTTTGGACAATCTTTCAGTTTCTGATGTTTTACTTAAAACTTATGTTTCCTGGTCCGTATATTCAAAGATCTTTCAGTTTCTGATGTTTTACTTAAAACTTATTTTTCCTACTCAGTATATTCAAAGATTTTGGAGATTCAGTAAAATATTGTTAAGCATTTGTTTCAGTTTGAGGTTTGTGTATGCTTGAGTTAGTCCTCCGCTTGTAGTCAGCGAGGATGAGGGTTCTCTTGGGGACCAGCAACGGTTCTCGAGTGTCGGCCATGTCCAGGGTGTAGGCTAGGGGCGTGACAATATGTGTGTCTGTATATATATATATATATATTTACTTAGAAAAGTTTTTTTTTTACTTGCCGCAAGACTTTTTTATAATAAATTTTTATTCCTGTTATATCGGTACGTACGTAGAAATTTGTTTCCCTAAAAATATATATACATATCTAACACAAAATGAGAATAATGTAAAAAAAATAAAATAATTTAGGAGCAGAGGGTTAGATGGGTGGGGCGGAATTTTATTTTATATTTTTAAAACATAATATAAATTTCTTTTAGGAAGGAGTGGGGGAAGGGGTGAGGTCTAAATTTTTAAAGAATATTTTATAAAAGAATTTAAAAAAAAAAAAAAAGGATTGGGTGGGGGGGGGGGGGGGGGGG
>JAJONR010001073.1:0-35250 GCA_029582245.1 Solanum etuberosum | reverse complement strand
TGGGTAGTTAGCATGATATCCTCCACCTTGGTTGGCTAGGAAGTTTACTTCCTCATTGTATAATGCTTCAAACTTGGCTTCTTCGGGATTTACACCCCTAACACCGACATCATTTACACTTCTAGCACCAGTACCCATGACGTCCTTGGCTAAGATGTCAAATTGGGTCATTATCTTTGCCATGTTCTGGTCCCTCTCTTGATCTTTTTCAAGCTGCTCCTTTGTCAATTTAAAAGTGAGAGGGGAGACCTGATCTTCACGGGTATACCATGCCCGGTTAATTTTGGTCATACCATCCAAGAGCTGGGCTGCTATAATGTAAGGTTGTTGTATCAAACCTCCCGGAGAAAATTGGTCAGCTACTCCCTTGTTTACCGAATCAAGACTTCAGTAAAAGTACTGCAGCAGGACATTGTCGGGCAACCCATGAGTTGGGAATTGCAGCACCATCTTCTTAAACCTTAGCCAAGTCTCATGAATTGTCTCACCATCTAGACGCTTGAAGCTTTGAATATTGTCCCGAAGAGTCATCATCTTCGAAGGAGGGAAGAATCTCACTTGAAATACGGTAACAAGGTCTTCCCACGAAGTGATAGAATCTCTTGGCAACTCAGCCAACCATTTACATGCTTCTCCCATTAGAGAAAATGCGAACAACCTCAACCGGACCGACTCTTGGGATATGTTCTTGAAAGAGAACGGCCCGCAAACATCGACAAAGTTCCTTATATGCTCATGGGGATCCTCATGAGCTAGCCCGCCAAACAACCCTTTCAATTGCAAGAGTTGCAACATGGTGCTTGTAATGTGGAACCCAGCGTTCCCTTCGGTCAGAGGCAAGCGGATGGCACCAACCCCACCAATAAGATTAGGGTCATTAACATCATTGAGATTGTCGATGTCATCTTGGTGGCCCACTTGGCAACCATTGCTTCCGTTGACACTCATTTCCTTTGTTTTAAACAGCAACACACAAACCAAAACTGAAAGTAAGTAGATTCAACTATGACTACAAAGAACAAAATTCAACCTCACCAAAAGAATCTCAAACAACACCACTCCCCGGCAGCGGCGCCATTTTGATTGAGTAACGCTATCAAACACACTTCATCAAATTCTAAGCGTCAACGGTCGTTAATCAGTATAAAACCCAACTGAATGAGTTGGGTCAAATCCCACAGAGAGCGGTACGTGTTTGAGATTTAATAAGGAAGTATGAATATGCTCAAATCAGTCATAGGAAATAAAAATGATCGAATAAAAACATCATTCAAATAAGGGGTGACACGAATGTCAAATTGGGGTTTTGGTTTTGAAATTATCAACTACAAACAGCAGCAAACAATATGAAATAACAATAATGAGACGGGTTCTTGGGATGTGATTCGATTATAGGCTATTATAGACAAATGGGTAACTGCAACTATTAGAGAAATGGCTAAATATTAGTAAGTAAGCTAGGCTATAAAGGAGATAAACTTTCTCTCGAACAATTTATCCCGAATCAAGTTGATTTCTCTTGAACATCAACAAGCATGCAAAATAAGAACAGCCCACACCTTAGTCCATTCACTCTCTTGAGCTGAATGTGTGTTAAAGGGTTTAGGATTCACTCTCTCGAGCTTAACCCAGGTCAACCCAATACCCACAGACCATCAATCAAACACCTTAGTTATAAAACCTCTCTCTCGAGCAAGCCAAGAACACAAAGGTAGAATCGCATTTGCAACTACAATTCTTAAATTAACCCACAATAAATGATTGAACTCACTTTTAAATAGCAAATAAACTAACAATTTGCAATACCCATAAGCTAAATCAGCTCATAATCACAAAATCACACCCCAAGAATTGGGGTTTTAGCTAGACATCATAAAAATGTAAAAATAATTACCAAATTGATTATCCATCAACTGGGTAAGTGTAGATTCATCCTTACAATGCTCCAATTTGAAGAATATCACAAACCCACTTCCAATTTCTCAAAAGTGAAAAACTTCAATTCTTCAAAGCTTAGGAAAAACTAGATAAAACTTGTCTCCCAGTTCAAAACTCAAATAATAGATTCTAAGATATGAATTGATATGAAAATTGATACTAAACTAAATATTCAAAGACGTATTTATAGTCACCAAAAATGTGTTACGAAGAGTCACTCGGCGAAGTAAGTCGGGCTCGCCGATCCACTCGGCGACTCGCCCTTTGGTCATTTCCATCGCCCTTCTTCCTTGGCATTCAGCATCCTCAAGGTCTGTAACTTTGGGCGATATATCACTGCATCGGGGAACCACTCAGTGATTCACCGACTACTCATTTCTCTCTCCAACTTAATTTTTACCCTTAGAGCTTGGCACACTGGAACTTTAGGCGGTCGAATGGCCACTCGTTGACTCGCCAAGTGGACTTGGCGATCACCAGGCTCTCTTTTCTTCATTCTTTCAGCTCGCTTTATTCCTTTTTGCAACTTAGTGTCCTTGCTTTGTTCCTCAATCCATAATCCTAAAAATCAAGGGTTTTACATCAGTTATTGGTATAAAATAAGCATTTGAGGACACTAAACTTATAAAAATAAAGTCCTAAATGAGTCCAAATCTCGAACTCATCATTTGCCAACCACAAGAGTTTGCAATATGTGTTTAATCAGAAAGATCTAAATCTTCGCCAAAGAAGGTTGTTTGAGTTATTGAAAGATTATGACATGAGTGTTCTCTATCACCCCGGTAAAGCTAATGTGGTAGCGGATTCTCTTAGTCGGTTATCCATGGGTAGTGTTGCTCATATTGAAAAAGATAAGAAAGAGTGATTGGCCCAATTAGGTGTTCAGTTAGTGGACTCCACTAAGGGTGGTGTTATGGTTCACAACAGCTCGGAATCATCTTTTGTGGCAGATGTGAAAGCCAAGCAAGGTCTTGATCCAATTTTGGTTGAATTGAAAGAAGCAGTGCTTAAGAAATCTGTTGAGGCTTTCTCCCAAGGGGGAGATGGTGTACTTAGATATCAAGGTCATTTGTGTGTTCCCAATGTAGATGACTTGAGGGAACAGATTTGCCAGAAGCCCATAGTTCGCGGAATTCCATTCACCAGGGAGCCACCAAGATGTACAGTGGTTTGCAGGAAGTCTATTGGTGGAATGGGATGAACAAGGATATTGCGGAGTTTGTAACCAAGTGTCTGAATTGCCAACAAGTGAAAGTTGAGCATCAGAAATCGGGAGATTTGTCCCAAGATATTGTCATTCCTACTTAGAAGTGGGAAGATCTGAACATGGACTTTATTTTTAGTTTGCCTCGCACCCGACGACAACATGACTCAATTTGGGTGATAATAGATCAGATGATGAAATCGACTCATTTCCTTCCCGTCAAGGTTTCCTATTCAGCGGAGGACTATGCCAAGTTGTACTTGAGAGAAATGGTAAAGTTCCATGGAGTGCCTTTGTCCATTATTTCTAATCGTGGTACCCAATTCACTTCTTAGTTTTGGAAGTCTTTCCAAAAGGGTCTTGGAACTCAGGTTAAGCTTAGTACGGCCTTTCATCCCCAAATTGATGGGCAAGTGAAAAGTACTATCCAAACTTTGGAAGATATTTTCAGAGCTTGTGTGATTGATTTTAAGGGTAATTGGGATGATTATTTGCCATTGATTGAGTTTGCTTATAACATAAGCTATCATTCGAGTATTGATATGGCTCCATTTGAAGCACTATATGGTAGGAGTTGTAGATCTTCTATAGGATGGTTTGAGGTGGGTGAAGTTGCCCTAATAGGTCCCGATTTGGTACATGAGGCCATAGAGAAAGTGTGACTTATTAGAGAAAGGTTGAAAACGGCTCAAAGTCGGTAAAAGTCATATGCCGATGTGAGAAGAAGGGATCTTGAGTTTGATGTTCATGATTGGGTTTACTTTAAAATCTCACCCATGAAGAGTGTAATGAGGTTTGGTAAGAAAGGGAAGCTTAGTCCCCGATATGTAGGCCCATATCAGATTTTGAGACGTGTGGGAAAAGTTGCTTATGAGCTAGATTTGCCAAATGAGTTGGCATCGGTGCATCTAGTTTTCCATGTCTCTATGTTGAAGAAATGTGTTGGTGATCCGACATCCATAGTTTCCTTAGAAGGTTTGGGAGTTAAGTAGAATCTTTCTTATTAGGAAGTTTCGGTTGAGATCTTAGACCGGCAAGTCAAGAAGTTGAGAGATAAAGAAGTAGCTTCCGTGAAAGTGTTGTGGAGGAATCAGTTAGTTGATGGTTCTACTTGGGAGGTCGAGGCCGATATGATGTCCCGATATACTCATCTCTTTCCTTCTACTCCTACTCTAGCTTGAGATAATGAGTTCCTCATGGTTTGTTCCTTGTTTTGGAGTCAAGTGTCTTATATGTTTCCACGATTTCCTTACTATGCATGATTTATGAAAAGTTCGAGTTTTGAGAAAATGAGTCAATTTGATTGATTTTTACATGTTTATGTGCACATGAGTATGAATTGCATGTGGACTACTTGATATAATGTTGTGAGCATGTCTTTAGCTTGGAGTTTATGTTTCCTCCTCGGATGTTAGCTTGGAGTTGATGTTTCCTCCTCGGATGTGTGTATTTCATGCATGATGGGCTGTTAGATTTAGTTTCACCCCTCTTATGATGTTTTGAGTACGTCCTAGCTTGGAGTCGATAATTCCTCCTTAGTTGTATGCTTTTAGATGAAGTTGCATTGATGGTTGGGTTGTTATTTCCTCTCCTACTCTTTTATTACTAACTTGAATCTCATTCAAGGAGGAAAGATCCAAAGAGGGAGATATTGTAACACCTCGGATCCGAAAGAGGGTAAGATAGAACTTTTAAGGAGCTGTAGGTGCCAACCCACGGGGGCCACCCACGGCCCGTGGATGGGACCATGGACCATAGGTGTGGTCCGTGGATGGCCCTCCCCAAACAGACCCTGAAGGCCCAGAACCACAGACCACGGTCCGTGGTTGAGGGCTCGTGGTTCAAGGGCCCAGAATCACTTTCGGACAACCATCGACGGCCGTGCAGGATGAACCGTCAATCAGTCCACGGTCCGTCGACTAGGGTCCGTGGGTCGTGATCTGGCAGTTATTTTTAGGGGCAATTGGGTTTTTTCCTAATTATTTTATTTCTCTACTACGTCATTTTACCCTTCACTAAGACCCCTATATAAGTGTTTTCAACCTCAAAATTAGTTCATTCACTTCATTCTCTCTAAATTCACCAAAAAGAAAAACTCTCCAATATTTCTATCTCAAGAAAGCTTGAAGAAGAAAGATTCAACCTAGGGTTTCAAGTCAAGTCTCAATTCCTCCATTAAAGATTAGAAATTGGCTTCAAGGTATGAGAGTTTTCATCCATGGATTCCTTCCATTAATGGAGTTCCCAAATTCCTCTATTTTCAAAGTTAGCAATCCCCAATTGAGTTAGGGTTTTCTTCAATTGTCATGAGTTCTCTTTATTATTGATTTAAATGATTGAATTATGATCTATTTGTCATTAATTGATGAAATACTATGATTTTATGATGGATTTCCCTATGAACCCATGTAATCCCCATGTTTTCAAGTTATGATCAAATGGTGTGGGACACTGATTATAAAAGAAGAGATTTATGAAATCAAGCATGTATTGATAGAATCACATGAATTTATGATGAAATCCATATCTAACCCATGTTTTCTAAATGTTGATGATTGAATGTGGGTTATGAACCTTGAAAGGTAAATTATGGAATTATGCATGTTCTTATGAAACCTATGCAAATGTTTTAAGGATACTTTGAGAGTAAAATATCAATGATGATGTTGTTGTTGTGTTGTTGAAAGGATTTCTCATATACACATGAAATCATGATGTGAAAGGTTTTCTCACATAATAAGGGTTCTAAGGTTGAAAGGTCTTCTCACCTAATTGAATCAAAGATTAAGAGCTATCCTAATGAAACCTAAATTGGATTGGTTATTGAATAATACCTTTCCATGGATAATGACTTAGCTTGGATTGGCAAAATGACGTGCCCTTCCATGGATAATAAGAACGAGTAAAAAATAACTATTTTGTGGGATTTATGCTTAGCAACGAGAGGATATTGAGATGGAAGCTCTCCCGTTAGTAGAGGCCAGGTTTCTAGAAGCAATCTCCTTATCCCTTACCTATGTGCCCCCATAGGATGATAGTCTAGATAGACATTAGCTAGTGGATCCACCTAAGCTAGAAGTTTATGGTCCTGACCTTTGGAGTAGGACAACCCTTTTCGGTGTGGGAGACATCGGGGGATCATGTTATAGCTCACATGGTCTCTATATCGGTTAAGGCTACTTCCCACATTAGTAATGAACTAAGGTTACTTCAAGAAGTATCTCATATGTGTTCAAAGGTTCCAAATGATGTTAGCTTGCATTGACCATGTTTTTATGACTTATGTTTTCTAACCCTTTCATATCATGTTTTAGCTTGGTCAATTGCATGTCATGAAATGTCCCATTTTTGCATGATTTAAATGTTTTATGCATCTCTATCATACTTGGTGCATTGTTTTGTACTAACGCATACTCTTGCCTACAATTCCCTAAATGTAGGGTTCGACGGTCAGGTTTCTCAGTTTCATGGCTAGTGGTTGATTACGAGGTTTCTGAGCTTTGGTGAGTCCTCATGATTCGAGGATGGATTTTCATTGTCTTAGTTATTTCTTGTATTTCAGTTTTGGACATGATGTATGGGATAGGCCCAATTTCATTCTACTGTATTAGATGGCTATTGAGACAAGTGTTTTAGACTTCTACTTTTCTTTTATAAAACTATTGGACTTGAGATGTTGTTTTACTGCTTTTCTATTTCTTATGTTATGAATGCTAAGTGGCTCGTATGGGGTCTCTCGGGGTCCTATACGCCATGTTACATCTAGGGTGTACCCTTGGATCGTGACACTAACAGTGATGTATTTGAAGAACAAAATCAATTTAAAGAAGCAGAGTCAAGTGTACAATGAAATAGGGAACGCATTGTATGCTCTGTATGGCTTCCCCTGGGAATTTGTGGTACTTATTATCAATTATGTTCTTGATTTATGATAAACTCTTATATATTTATATAGTATTTCATAGCCTATGTTTATTTATTTGTTATTTTATTAATTTCAGGTTTGGATATATGATGCTTTTCCTCATCTTGTTAAGTATGCCAAGAAGTCCTTGAATTCTCCTCTGCCCATTCCCCGTTTACTTAGATGGCACACGACAAAGAGCGATAATATTATCGAAGGTGATCCATTTAAGTACAAAGGAAGAAGTACAAAGGTATAAATTTATTTATTATTATCTAGCAATATTTGTAAACTACTGAATGTCATGTAATATATATATATATATATATATATATATATATTTGTAGATTGTGCACCCATACTTCACAACTACTTTCTGTAAGATAAAATAAAATTACATGGCAACATTAAAGTCATATACGGACGAAGTGAAGGACACAGGCATTGATGCCTTAAAGGCCAATTTGAAAGGTGTCACTGTCCTCACTTCAGCAGTAGAGAACGAGGAGGATGAAATATTGGGTGATAACAATTCTAACCAACCTTGTGAGAATTATGTTTCGAGTGGATAGAAAAATATATCGAGTAATTGTAAAGATGATAATCTGTGTGAGCGTGGTGCATCCCTTGAACAATCAATGATGGAAGTTGTTGCTTTTATACGAAATGAGAAATCAAAAACTCAAAAGAATAAGAAATATAAATGTAGACTAATTTATATATTATTTGTGTATTGTATGAATGTTAAGCCACTAATCTTGCAGCAGTTAATGAAGACTATACAACACCAACAGGCGATGAAGTTGGTACTGCAGTTGATGTTGATGAAATCCTTCCATTAGCAATAGTCGATGAAGATTTTGTTGCAGTTGATGAATACTTTACAAAAGAAGTTAATGAAGTTGTAGAAGAGATGAAGGAAGGAGAGAAAGAACAAGAAAAGGAGAAGATAGCAGAAAAAGAAGAGGAGAATCTGGAAGAGAACGAAGAAGAAAAAGAAGAGGACAAGCTGGAAGAGACGAAAGAAGAAGAAAAAGAAGAGGAGAAGCTGGAAGAGAAGAAAGAAGAAGAAAAAGAACAGGAGAAGCTGGAAGAGAATGTAGAAGAAAGCTTGGCCACTAATATGGCAAAAGAGGGAAAAGGAGGCAGTGATGAAAATGCAGTGGATGTGATGGGTATTGTTATGAAGCTCAATGGTGAGCTCAATGGTGATGAGTAAGACATTTGTCATTAATGGTATTTTAAAAAAATTGGTTTCTGAAGTGGGTTTTAAGACAATTGGTTTTTAAAATGGTTGGTTTTTGGTGGTTGATTATTAAGACAGTTGGTTTTTTAGATAATTAGTTTTTGGTGGTTGATTTTTAAGACAATTGGTTTTTGAGATAGTTGGTTTTTGAAGTGGCTTTTAAGACAATTGATTGTTGAAGTAGTTGGTTTTTGAAGTGATATTTTAAGACAGTTAGATTATGTAAATGTTATCTTTGTTTTGATGGATATTGTTGTCAGTTATCGACTTTAAATTGTATATATAATGCATTGTCTTACCATACGAGAAGGACTTCATTTTATTAATAGACTTTACTACTACATGAGTAAAAGATATAAGATAGTACTACTACATCTTTGTTACACATTTTCAAAAAGCAACCACTAACAACAAACTATGTCAGCCTTTGTTTTAGTTGATCCCTATCTATTTCGGTGTCTTTTAGCAATCCTTTAAAGTGATCCCTCTGCTCTTCGACTTCTTTGAATAAAGTCAATAGCAAATCCCTATTTTCTTCGGAGCTTCAAAGCCTTTCTAATATTTAAAATTTGGTAACGCCTTAAAAATTTGATGTCTCGAGTCCCGGACTCAATTTTGATGGGCTGATCGTTGATGAATCATTTTCAAGCCACTTAAAAAAAGAGCATGCCCCAATCGCACAGTTAAAGAATTGTTGAACTGGGTTCGTATCGGTGTGTTACGTCCTCAACATATCATAATTACCACCACAACAAACGTAAGACTTTTTTGCATTGAATGTTTGAGATGCTTGAGACATAATTAAAAAAGATGTTTAAGTATTTTAAAATAGAATAAGATGGAAGAGTTCATGAATCCTTCTTTTTATACACTAAAAAAAGCAAATGTTACCGTTGAAAAGTAGCAATTTTTACTTTGTTATCGTTGTAAAATTTGGATAATTGACTATTGTCACTGTTGGTAGAAATATATAGATAATAATTGACATTAAATTGATCAAAATGTTGGGGTCCAAAATAAACAGGAGCTTGAAATCCAGTAGTTTAATTACAAAAAACAAAGTTAGTCAAATCTATCTAAGATTTATTATTTTTCATACATGTGGTTCTCTTGTGCCCGGATCTCTTACAAATTGAACATTTGTTCCTCCTCTTGCTTTTTAAATTCTCACTGACACCCTTGACACATTTTCATTTCTTCCTTCCAGGCTTAGTATTGACAAGGGGTGTAAGAATATTCACGCTTAGCAATTCTAATGGCACACACCATCCCGACTCGATAGGGACAACATTAATAGATTCAGAGTATGCAAGGAGGTATGTTTCAGCTTTATATAAAGGTGAAGAATATTCATAGATGCTCATACCATACTCATCGTCATGCTTCGATCTCAAAGAAGCCATTGCGTGAGCGCACGATATCTTGACCAAGTCATATTCCTCATAAGAACATGACTTTTCCAGTAGGTTAACAGTGGAAGTGGAACCTGCGCCGAACACGGTGAATTGATTGTCATCCCCAGTTATGTTCTCCACATACAAGGAGCCGCCCTCGATCTTTTTTTTTCTTGCGATCCTTTCGGCAGCCGGCACCATTTTATTACCCTTTGATTTAAGGACATATGCATGCCTCTCCCTGAATAATTCTCAAAATCTCTTAGCAATCAAATTAAATATGGATGCCACAGGTACTCTCTCTCGTCTATCAATATAGCGTTGAGTGACTCAGCAATATTTGTGGTCATCACAACATACATGTTGCCTGGGAAGTGTACTCTGCTCCACTTTTCAAAACCAACTTCATGCTCAAGGACGAAGGCTGCCTTAGGGGATTTGTCCTTGAATTCCGCAAAATGATCGTTGAACTCCTCCAAAGAATATGCTTTTGTCGTGTCGTAGTATAGATAGAGGGAATCTCCACAGTGGTTATTTACCCGAAGATTTTCACCGAGGTGCCTCATGCAATATCTGTGATAAGCATGATTATAAACCTTTGCAATACCGTTGGCAATGCTCTTGTGTCTATCAGAAATAAATATAAATCTGATTCATCGACCACAATATCCTTCAACTTCTCAAAGAAGAACGTCCAAGATACATCTTTCTCTTTTTCCAATATACAAAAGGCAATTGGCTAAACATGATTCTCCATATCTTGTGCAACAACGCTCAACAATACTCCCTCGTATTTACCATGTAAATGAGTGTCGTCGACCATAATTACCTTTCTCATGTGGGAAAATCCCCTAATGCAAGCACCAAAAGCTAAGAAGTAATTCATAAATCTATGAGCATCCCTGCTTACCATGATAGAATAGCTAGAACCAACATTAAGAGTGTCGATCATATATGAAAAAGTCGGTAAGCATGAATATATGTGCTCCGCTGTCCCTCGAACCATTTCCTTGACAGTCACACCTCCCTTCCAACATTTCCAATAGCTTGGACTACAATAAAAATAATTAAAAATAGTTCTCTGAATCTCTTTAACATTTAGACCCTTGCCATCACGATAAAGATTCACACAAAGCGACGCAATGACTTTGGTTGAGATTTTTCTATGGCTGTTGATGGCATGTTCAACACAACAAATGTGATCGCCAATATATTTGTAGATACGAAATCTATCCGAACACTCATATTTCTTTGCCCGCAGCATCCATGCACAAATATGAGATACACATTTCACCTTTAAGCATTTAGTACAACTCTTCACTGTAGCAAAATCAAAAGATTTTCTCGCCGCTGCTTCGGCTAATAACAATTGTAGCTCACTCTTGGTACTGAATGTTTGATACATGTAAAAATTAGTTCCATCAGAGAAAGAATGGCTGGGTTGTGATCTCAGTTCCTGCTCTCCCAGCATTTCTTCAAAATGTTAGAAATCTTCAGCATCTACTGGATGATCTTCAACATCCACTGAATGATCATGCCTATTCATTGAATCATCACCCAAGCTGTCATTTGATTGATCACAAAATCTCTCATTTGGTTGATCACCCAAGTTCTCATTTTCAACCGAGTCGGTGTCGTTAAAAGAATCTGTTGGTTCAATCGGAGACCTCGCAATTACATTTATCCTCAATATAGGCCTAGAGCCATCAGCAACAATATTCATCATGTACAAGCTCACATGCCTATCATTCTTTATGAATGTGGGACCTATTTTTACCCCTTCTATTCATTTGATAGTTTATCACAAAGTTTCCTGGCTCGCAGGCTAGCTCGCCGGCCTCAATTACGCTTGCAATCATATCGTCATATGAACCACTGCGACGCAACGCAATGGGCACTATCGTCTTATTAAGATTTCCAATACCAGCTTTTGGGAGTCTCCTCCCATACTCCCATATAATCACCACCAGCAACAATAAATTCAGCTACTGCCATATATAGACTACACTGATAGATACTAGATTATGATATCAGTAACTAGCGGTCGATGGCTGGTATGAAATCCGTACAAAACGTGAATGAACAATATTGGGTTTAGATCAAGCTCGAAATGGAGAATAGGTATCTATATTCCTTCTAAACTACTAAAGTTTATCAAAAATGAGTTATGAAGTGATTTTTGAAGATTTTTGCAAGCTTCTAAAATGGCGGGAAATTGTTTTCTTTGAAACTATTTGAAAGAAAATGGTATAAAAATGGAAGAATGACTAGAATGATGATGATTTCACATGAGAAAGCTATAATATCGTCGGAAAAGTCACCGAAATCGGCTAAATCAGCTGCAAAAATGGGAGCATTTTGGTTTCTTCTTGGAGAGCTTTTCTCCAGTGGAATTGTTTTTAATAAATGAAAAAAAAAAACAATTCCACACTTGTTGGATGAGTGGGGACCAAAGTGTAGTATTAAAAACTTGAGAGTAGGGTGTTGTATGTTTTGAAAGAATATTGAGTGATGTCATATTTAGTGTCTAAAGTTCAAATTTTTGAAGACTTGTGTCTAAATGCTCAATTAAGTTTGGAGAGTGGCTATTTTGCCAATTCTCCCAGTAAGTAAGTGAAAATATAAATATCTCACATTAATGATAAATAAATTTGTTATTTTTGTTTTACTTTATCTTCAATTTCTATTAAATTTAGTAGGTAGAGTTTGTTAAATATACGAAAATAAAAAATGCTCCTTTTCAACAAAATATGATTAAAATTGCTCAAATTTGTATTTAAGGAATTATTTTGAATCTATCATCAAATATAAGGGGTATTTTTGTTATTTTCTCTCATATTCAAGTAGGATTTTACCAAGTCCGGCCAAAGTTATTTTTGTCATAAGTGAAGTAAAATTAAATGATTTTCATGCAACAAAATAAGAATAGTGACTTTTGAATAATTAATCAACACAAAGTTAGATGACCACATGAAATTTAATGGATTTATGGCAGTCTTGAACTTCTAATCATACTTAAAATATGGCTTAATATATAGATAGCCCTTTCAAGTTGCTACCATTTTTACTTTGACACTTAAAAAATTTGTACCAATAGACATTTAACTAGCTATGACATGTTTGGAAAGTCACAAGAAAATTGAATTTGAGTATAATTGAGTTGTGTACAAATGTAACATATTTCTTTTACAAAGTAATTACTTGAGTAGTAAGCACGAGGTATTACATAGAGGGACGGAAGGTTCAAAGTGAATTTGTTGGATTTATTTTTGTTTTAGTTCAATTTGTTATGGTTCCTAGTAGGAAGAGATTTATTTAGAGGTGCTAGAATGCATAGTCTGTTGTATCTTCTTCTACTGGTATTTATATTTACTGCACCAATCTTAAGTACGATTCCAATATAGGCTAAGAAAAAATTCAATTTGGGTTTTCATTTACTACCGACATAAATTGAAATCCTAACAATCAAGCTCCATTGAGTAGGATTTTTAGGTTTATAGAATTTTACAAGTTACAACTCCTCTCCTATTAATGATGAAAGCAATATTAATTTAGCTATGAATGTTTCTTATAAAAATATTATGAAAATCTTGGTAAATGGATTTATCAGATATTTTGGATGATGGAAACTTGCAGGTAATGGAGTATGCTCAAGATATTGATAAGATAGTTCGCACACTATCTTTACAAAACAAAAAGAAAATAAATCTAAACATACATATAAAATAGTGTTAGTTAAATTTAAGAGATCAATTATGTGGATTGATTTGTGTGGCAACTATTTCATACTCAGTCATCGTCAATGATTCACCTCTACCTCCATTTCCAGCAAAGAAATGATTAAGACAGAGAGATTCTTTGTCTCCATATTTGTTTGTGTTTGTTATGAAGTATCTCACAAGGATTTTGAAGGGTTTATATGGAAATCAACAATTCAAGTTTTACCCTAGATGTAAACAACTGCACCTCATTCAGCTTAGTTTTGTTGATGATCTTTTATTATTTTGTAAAGGTAATTTGAAATATGCCCAACCGCTTTATCAAGAATTTAAGTTATTCTCTGGCTTCTGGGCTGAAGGCTAATAGTGACAAGAGCTCTATATATTTTGGAGGGGTTAAACAAGAGGTGCAACATGCTATTCTGGCAGCTTTAGGGTTCACAGAAAGGTCACTTCCCTTCAAGTACTTGGGTATTCCTCCGAGTACTAAAAAAGTGACCATTATGCAGTGTTTACCTTTGATTGACAAAATGCCCCAGAGAATCAAATCCAGGACTAACAAGCTCCTTAAGCTGGTAGGTTGCAACTTGTGAAGTCTGTATTGTTCTTAATTCAGGTATTTATTTTGCCAAAGAGAGTGATCCAATTGATTGATACTACCTGTAGAACCTTCTTGTGGACTACAGGATGTGAACTATCAAAGAAATCACTTATTTCTTGGGAGAGACTGTGTTTACCTAGAGCTGCCAAAGGGTTGAATATTCTTGATGTCTGTCACTGGTGTTGGAATTAATGCATCCACATTAATGTTAAGTCTTTCAAAATTGTCTTTTAGTTTTTCAAGAAGTCCTTTAGGAGTTTGTAATATATGTATCTAATTAAGTGTGATACATGTATCTAGTTATTTGTGCAAGACCTTTGGTTTTATATTTTACTAGTATAAATGGAGATGTAATTGATGTTTCTAATCATCTCAAATGGCCTTAAGTAGCCTATATAAAACTTGAGCATTCTCTAAAGATAGTATTCTCCTTCTATATTTCCTACAAATTGGTATCAAGAGCAGGTTTTCGTTCTTAATCTGGGGTTAGGTGAAGAAAAAAATATGGCATCCAAAACAAATGAAGGTGTTGATTCTTCAGTTGTTCTTACTCCATTTTTTATGGAACTAATTTTGAATACTGGAAGATAAGAATGAGAACACATTTGAAAGTTGAAGGTTTGTGGACTATTGTTGCAAATGGCTTTGAAGAATCAGAAAACGATGGTGAACTTACAGCAGCATATATGAAAAATCTTGAGGCTAAGTATCGTCAAGATGTAAAAGCCTTGAGAAAAATCCAAATGGGAGTCTCAAGAGCACATTTTGCAAAAAATTGCTACTTGTGAGACTGCAAAACAAGCTTGGGAGTCTCTGGAAACTGAGGTGTATGGTGACGAAAAGGTACGCACTAAAATCTTCAAACTCTTAGAAGAGAGTTTCAAAATTTGAAGATGATAGAATCTGAAAATATAGATGAATATTATACAAGAGTCATGAATATTGTCAATGAAATGAGAAATCATGGTGATACAATTTCTAACCAACAAGTTGTGGAAAAGATTATAATTAGTGTCATATAAAAGTATGAGTACATTGTTGCTATCACTGAGGAGACGAAAGATCTTTCTAAGCTTTCCATCAAAGAGCTAGTTGGATCATTTAGTGCAAATGAAAAACGAAGATTTTTTCGTGAAGATCAACCCAAAGAGACGGCATTCCAGTCCAGAACAAATGATAATTCTCAAAATTTCTCAACAAATAAACAAAGAAGAATTACAATCCAAAAAAAGCAGGATCATGATGGTTCTTCTAAGAAGGTTGAAGAAAAATGTGAGAAAAGTTCTAGTCGTTTTTGTAAAGTTTGCAAAAAGACTAATCACAATGCAGAAAAATATTGGCACAAAGGCAAGCCCCAATATAACTTTTGTAAAAAGTTGGCCACATTGAGAAGGATTGCTGGCACAAGAAACGGAAGCAAGCAATTTTTTGTGAAAAACAAGAGGAAGAAAGGGAAGAAAACTTTTTCTTTGCTTTTAAATCTGATACTTCAACAAAAAGAAATGAATGGTATGTTGATAGTGGTTGTAGAAATCACATGACTGGAGATGAAAAGGCTTTCCTCTCAATTAATAATAGCATCACTACTAAAGTGAGAATGGGGAATGGAGCCTTAGTTGATGCAAAAGGTAAAGGTACATTTCGATCAACATAAAAGGGAGCGGTAAGAAAATTCATGATGTTCTTTATGTTCCTGACTTGGAAGAAAATTTGCTTAGTGTTGGTCAACTCATTGAAAATGATTATTCTCTTGTGTTTAGAGATAATTATTGCAGGATTTATGATAAAATTCAGGCAACTCAAGTCATTGTTGAAGTAAAGATGATAAAAAGAAACTTTCCTTTACAATTTCATTACAATGCATTAAAAATGAAGTTGTAGATGATTCATGGCTTTGGCACAAAAGATTTTGTCACTTGAATTTTCATGGTTTGAAGCTTCTCAAGCAAAAATACATGGTGCAAGGCCTTCCTGAGATACATACTGAGGTGGATCCATGTGAAAGTTGTATAATGGGAAAGCAACATAGAATGTCTTTTTCAAAAAGGATGTCTTGGAGAGCAAGTGTACTTTTGGAACTAATCCATACCGATATTTGCGGACCAATGAAGAATCCATCTCTCGGAAGTCTCGGAAGTCAAAGGTACTTTCTAATCTTTATTGATGATTTTTCAAGAATGAATTGAGTTTATTTCTTGAAAGAAAAGTCAGAAGCATTTGCTACACTCAAGAAATTTAAAGCCCTTGTTGAGAAGCAAATAAAAGGTTGCAGCATCAAAACCATTCACAATGATAGATGAGGTGAATACACAAGTCGAGAATTTTAATTATACTGTAAAAATGAAGGCATTCAGAAGCAACTTACAGCAGGGTACACTCCTCAACAAAATGTTGTATCTAAACAAAGAAATAGAACAATTGTTGAAATGGTCAGAACTGTGATGAATGAGAAAGGGATGCCAAAATATTTTTGGGCAGAAGCAGTACAAACAGCGGTGTACATCCTCAACAGGTGCCCGACAAAGGCATTGAAGGACAAGACACCAGTTGAAGCTTGGAGTGGAATGAAACCTTCTATAAGTCATTTTAAAATTTTCGGATGTATTTGTTATGCTCATATACATGCTGAGAAAAGAATAAAATTGAATGAAAAAAGTCAAAAATGTATATTTCTTGGTTATAGTGATGTGACAAAAGGCTATAGGCTTCTCGATGTCAAAACTAACAAACTTGTTGTTAGTAGAGATGTCATTTTTTATGAAAAAACTGCATGGAATTGGAAGGATAAAAAGATAGAGAATACTTCTATCATATATTTTTAGATGTGTCAAATCAAGAAGAGGATGAGGAAGAGGAAGATGTCCCTCAAGGGGGAGAAATCCCAGATTCAAATGATGAAGAACTGCCTCCAAGAGGAACAAAAATGTTGAGTGACATTTATCAGAGATGTAACTTTGCCGGTGTTGAGCTAGAAAATTATGAGGAGGCAATAAAACATGATGTTTGGAAGAAAGCCATGGCAGAAAAAATTCGGATGATCGAAAAAATAATACTTGGGAGCTTGTGGTTGTACCCAAAGAAAGAGAAGTTGTAAGTCTAAAATGGATTTACAAAATCAAACTCAATCAGGAAGGAGATATTCAAAAGCATAAAGTAGGGTTGGTTGCTAGAGGCTTCACGCAAAAATAGTGTATTGATTTTTATGAAACTTTCTATCCATTTGCTCGTCTTAGGATAATTAGAATCGTAATTGTTGTTGCTTCACAAAAGAAATGGAAGATATTTCAACTTGATGTTAAATCTGCATTTCTTAATGGAAAACTTGATGAAGAGATTTATGTTGAGCAACCTCAAGGATTTTTTGTTCAAGGGGAGAAGAGAAGGTGTACAGGCTAAAAAAAGCTCTTTATGGGCTGAAGCAAGCTCCAAGATCCTAGTACAATGAAATTGATACATACTTTCTGAAAAATAATTTTCAGAGAAGTAAAAGCGAAGTCACTTTGTATGTGAAGAAAGAACATGAAAGCATTATCATTGTTTGTTTCTATGTGGATGATCTGCTCTTTACAGGAAATAATGTGAAGATGATGCAAAAATTCAAGCAAGATATGATGCAAGCCTATGAAATGATTGATTTTGGGTTGCTAAATTATTTCTTGGGCATCGAAGTTTCTCAAGTGAAAGAAGGAATTTTTATTTCTCAAAAGAAGTATACTAAAAGTATTCTTCAAAAATTCAAAATGATGGATTGCAAGTCTGTGGCCATACCATTAGCAGAAAATGAGAAGTTCAGAAAAGATGATGGAGAAAAGAAAGTTAATAGCTCACTTTATAGGAGCTTGATTGGAAGCCTGCTATATCTTACTTCAACAAGACCTGACATTATATTTGCTGCTAGTTTATTATCAAGATTCATGCAAGAACCAAGCCAAGTGCATTTTGGAGCTGCAAAGCGTGTTCTATGCTACTTGCAAGGAACAATGGATTATGGGATAATGTACCAATTTGGTGGAGATTTGAACTTAATTGGTTATTCCGATAGTGATTGGGCTGGAAGTATAGATGACATGAAGAGTACTTCTGGTTATTCTTTCTTATTTGGATCAAGTATTTGTTCTCTGTTATCAAAAAAGTAAAGTCTTGTTGCTCAATCCACTGCCGAAGCAGAATATGTCTCAGCATCTAAGGCTACTTCTCAAGCTATTTGGCTTAGGAGAATATTTGAAGACATTGGTGAAAAACAAAAAAGAGGGACTGTTCTGTATTGTTATAACAAATCAGCAATTGCAATTGCCAAGAATCCAGTCAACCATGAAAGATCAAAGCATATTTCCATCAAGTATCATTTTATCCAAGAAGCACAAGAGAAAGGCGAAATTCAGTTGCATTATTGCCAGAAAGGAGAACAACTTGCTGACATCTTCACCAAAGCACTTCCTAGAGAAAAATTTTGCTATCTTCGAGAACGCATTGGAGTTGTCAAGAAAATGCATTAAGGGGGAGTGTTGGAATTAATGCATCCACATTAATTTTTAGTCTTCCAAAATTGTCTCTTAGTTTTTTAAGAAGTCCTTTAGGAGTTTGTAATACATGTATCTAATTAAGTGTGATACATGTATCTAGTTATTTGTGCAAGACCTTTGGTTTTTTACATTTTACTAGTATAAATAGAGATGTAATTGATGTTTCTAATCATCTCAAATGGCCTTAAGTAGCCTATATAAAACTTGAGCATTCTCTAAAGATAGTATTCTCCTTCTATATTTCCTACAACTGGAACCATGCTGCAGTTGGCAAAGTATTGCGGAATATTTGTAGGAAGAAGGATGCATTATGGGTTAAATGGGTGCATCTCTATAAACATGAAGGATTGTGCAGTGTGGAAGGCTCAGACACAACAAGCTGGATGGTACAACAAATTATTCTTAGTGCCAAGAAGACTTTTTCTATAGAAGGGATGGCTGAAAGCAAAGTGACACAGATGCCTAGCTACTCTATTAAGAAGATTTATGGATTGATTAGAGAAGAATGGTCAAATATTTCACGGAGAAGACTAGTTTGCAATAACAAAGAAGTGCCATAATGAGTGTTTTTTCTGTTTTGTGCACTTCACATAAGGCTCCAAACCAAGGACAAATTAGCTTGTTGGGTGAATTTGAAAGATATTCTCTGTCCACTGTGTCAAGAGGAGGATGAAGACATTGACCATTTGCTATTCCAGTGTGATTATGCAACGGGGTAAACTGCTGCAATGGTTGGGTATTGCCAGGAAAGTACAAGACTGGAAGTCTGAAGTTGAATGGCAAACAGTAAGGGGAAAATTGCTCAGCAGAAGGTGTATCGAATGGCATTAGCAGGTGGGGTTTATCAAATATGGAAGGAAACAAATGCTAGAGTGTTTGACACTCATCACAAAACATCAGATCAAGTAGTTAGGCAGATCATACAAGATATTCATAGTAGAGCTTAGCAATGTAGTAAGCTAGCAAGTAATCCGGGGGAGCTAACTATTACTTACCAAAAAAAAAAAGATTTCCGTTGAACCGCCTCTGTATAAACCACAAGACAATTTATGGGATAGAATAGTAATCCGGGGGAGCTAACTATCCCCTTGAACATACGATTAGAAGAATTAATAAAACATTCAACTAGAAATTAAAGAGGCATCACTGCAGGAACATGAACTGGGAAGTCTTGAATCTCATCAGTCCATGGATTTTTCTCCAGATCCTTAGGATTAATAGTTTTGAGGGCATGCCAAACAACACTGTTACATTTGAAACCTGAGCCAAAACCTATTTGCCATGCTCTATCACCTTTTTTAATCCTCCCTTTGGCCTCAGAGTAGGCCAATTCATACCATAATGAGCTACTTGATGTGTTTCCGAATCTGTAAAGTGTCATTCTTGACGGCTCCATATGCCATTCCGTGAGCTCGAGATTCTTTTCCATCTCATCCAACACTGCTCTTCCTCCGGCATGAATAAAGAAATGTTCGAAAGCGAGCTTGAAATCAGGTTTATATGGCTTCTTGAAAATATTCTTCATTTTAAAAATCTTTGTAACAATAAATGACGCGACAAAAAGAAGTTGCTCAGACATAGGAAGCACCAATGGTCCTAGAGTTGTTATATTACATTTGAGAGTTTCTCCAGCTACAACTGTTAGAGATTTCGAGAGTGATATGCCAATATTTTCATCTTCGTCTTGTTCTTGATATACGCTTTTGAAAGCCCTGTCATCGGCTCCTTTATGAGTACGCACGACGTGCTTGAGTTTATATTTGGAACGACGATAGTCTGAGAAACGATTGGAGAGAAGAATAGCGGCTGCCCCCATACGGAATAGACAGTTTGTTATAAGCTTTGATCGATCCTTGCCTAGATAGTAACCAGCATTGATGCTTTCTGTGCTAACTACCAATGCGTAGCCACTCACTTGTGTCTGTACTTTTTAAAAATGAAAACAGTATGTATAGTCACAAAAATTCTGTTTAAGCATATTAAGGCAATGCTTACAACTGTATAAGAGATATAATGTAATAAACTTGTAGGCCACTAACAACTTTAATTTTTAGTTTTATGGTCAATCCACCAGAGATTCATTTTTACGATTTTTTAAAAATTCATTTTGTAAGAGTCTAAGAGATCTTATTTAGTTCGTTAAATTCTTTGGTATGATTTCAATGTGAGAAATGGTTTCTAACCCTTTACAATATATTTTTTACTTTTATGATCTCTTAAAAGAGATGTTCATTTACACATAAGACATACGGAAAGACCATTTTCATTTATTCAAATGGTAAGAGACCAGCAAAAAGATGTCATTTCCTCAAATTTGTTCATTGGCATTTGTTTGTGATTATTATTATTTGAAGTCTTGCGAAAAAGATAATTCAAAAAGTGTACTACATTTCTTTCTTCAAGAAAACTTTTTAAAAAGAAAAGAATCGAGAGAGAAGCTTCAAAACATGTTTTTGGTATGTAGTTATTTTTACAGCAAAAAGAATAGAGAAACTTTTGACTAACCTGCAAAAGGCGGTTTGCAAGGTCTATAGAAATGAGACCAGCACTACATCCCATGCCACTAATATTATAAGTGAGCACATTAACTCCAAGCTTGTAACGGTTAACAATCATGGACGATAACGAAGGCGTTGGATTGTGGACGCCAATGTTCACTATCACTATCCCAATCTCATCTGCCTTCACTCTTGTTTTCCATAGTAAATCGTCTATCGCTCCAAACATAACCTTCTCTATTTCCTTCCTAGAATTATTAAACGTCAATAACTTGTCTGGTAACATTCTAATGCCCTCTGGAATATACGTCATGTCACTATATCCACATCTTTCTAACACTTTCTTTTGCAAATCCACACTCTCCTTGTCGAATGTTGATGTAATTATGTCTAGCAACTCTTTTTTGCTCATCATATCACTCACATCTGGCTTGTAACATGCAAAATCTACCAAATAAACGCCTCTTGAACCGCCTTTGAAGTAGAGTAGTAACGCGGCAAATAAAACAATTATAGACAATTTTGATTTCAGCGTGAGGATTTGGTTGTTGAGGTCTTCGACGTTAAGAGTAAGAAGGTGAAATGCTATGACGGGAAGGATTAATGGAATGACAAAGAGGTAAACTGCGTAGGAGATTAAATAATGGTAAACGAGTTTTATGTTTTTAACACAAAAGAAAGAGGAATTTTCTTTCATTATATTGCTCTTCAAAGGATATATTGTAGAGAAAGTTAAATTAAAAGGAGTTAAGTTAACGTCTCTATTTAACAGTGCTCAAGTAACTGTTTTAGCAAGCAATATCATGATCAAGTTGTATCAAAAATTTATTAATTTTACGTTGTTTCAGCCCAAGTGCACTTTGCCATTTTATCTTATTTTCCATGTGCAAAGTGCACCGACTTCCTACTTCGTCCTTCTTCTCTTCCTCATTTTCTTTCTTTTACTTCTTTTTCTTTTGTATTATATTTTTAAATTTTTGTTTTGTGCATTTCCATTAACAGTTATCAAATTGGCATATATGATTAATTTTGAAACATATATGAAGGTTAAATATATAGTTTTAGAATTTACGATAAATTACACATAATATTTTGTTTTCATCAAAAAAGTTTGTTTGAAAGGAAGATGAATTGATACAATATATACATATTATATAAATAGCGTTTTTGAATATATATATATATATATATATATATATATATATATATAAAAAATTATACAATATCTATATGACCATTTTGTTGAATTTTTTCAGTAGATTTAATTTTACACAAATTTCATAGTGTTAAGAGCTAATTATATCATATTCCTACTCTTTTTCAAATTATAAAAATCCCTTAAATTTGGTGGAATCCGGATACATCCCAAAACGTCCCGATTTCGGATACATCCCTCAAACTCCTGATACATCGCGTCTCGGTTTCAAATACATCACTCAACATTCTGATACATCATGTACGTCCCGATACATCGTGTAAAATGACGTATCGGTGTATCCAACCGATACATCCCGTAAAGTGATGTATCCGACCAATACATTGCGTAAAGTGATGTATCCGATTGATACATTGTGTAAAGTAACATCATGATACATCGCGTAAAGTGATGTATCCGATCGATACATCGTGTAAAATGATGTATCCGCCTAATACATCGCATAAAGTAGGAATTTTTGTAATTTTTTTCAAATGGTAGGAAATTTTAGAAAATATAGTAACATAAGTTGTGTATTTAGGTAATTTTTCCTTCTTTTTTATTATTATTGCTTATACAGTTATGTAATAAACTCTAGAAGTTGATAGATATTTAACTAGGGACCATTTGTATTTAAAGCTAATTTCAATTATATATAATAAAGTAATTAGAATAAATATAACCATGTTTTCTTTACATAAAAAAAAAATAGTCAAAAGTTATAGGAAATATATATTGATTATACACTATAGCTTGCCAAAAGTCATAAAAGTATACTTCGACTATACTTATAACTTATCTATTAATGAGCTATACATTTGATATACATTATGATATACTCAAAAAGCTGAATATAACTTAACTATATACATGGAAAATACATTAATTATACATGAAGTATACATTGACTACTCAATATTCAAGTGTATGTAATTATGTTTAATTTTAAAAAATTATGTAGTCCAATTTACTTTTAATTAAGAATTCCATTAACGGTTAAATTGATAGTTGAAGTGTTAATAATAATTAGCTGATAAAATGAATAATCAATAATAGATATTTTAATGATTCTGTATCAATTTAACATGTCTATTAAATTGATAATTAATAAATCAAATCGATAAAAATCAAACCGAACCTCCTGATAAGCCTCACTAAGGTAAGGTAATGGGTATTATGGAAATCTAAAAAGAAAGAAAAAGAAGTAGTGTCGTGTCATTTGGTTATAAATACCTATACATAATAATATATATAATATGCATATCATAAACAATCAAGTGTATATAAAGTGTATACTTTGATTATATTTGAGTATGGTATATATTGACTTGTTATAAAGTATTAAGAATTTGTTTGACAAACTCTTTTTTCATTTTTCCAAGACTTTTTCCAATCAAGCACCATATTTAATGCCGTTTGGTCTTAAAAATTAATATTTTTTATTCTCCAAAAGTTGAAAAAAAAATCCGAACAGAACTTTTTTTATTTTAGAGAAAAATAGGAAGGCACTGAACCGGGAGTGCGGTTATGCGGTCTGTCGGCATGAAAGGTTTTTAGAGAAATTGAAAAATGTCATAATACATAAATATGTCATTTAATTTAATTTAATTTTATAGTTATGCCCTTCAATTTTAGATGTGTTCAATAAAACACTTAAACTTGTATAAATTTGAACGAATAGTAATATGAATCATATGTGACATATTACGTAGGATACCACGTAGGACACAAATTGTCATGTAGAATGTCATGCAGAACATGTGTGTTTATTTGTTTAACTTTATACAAGTTTAAGTGTCAACTTGCGAATCACCAAAGTTGAAGCCACCAAAGTTGAAGGACGTGTGAATTGAGCCAAAGATAAAGAGCATATTTATATATTATGCTTTAAAAATTTTGGATTCAAAATTTTATTTTTTAAAATTATTGGGTTCTAAAGCTTTATCTCGAACATATTATTTTCTTCCCCCCCTCGCCCCCCCCCCCCCTTTTTTTTTTTAAAAAAAAAATACCTGTGGGCTGTAGCCCAACAATGAATATGTGACATATCATCATATACAATCTTATAATTAAAACCATATTTGATAATTTTGCACCATGTGGGGATAATTCTTTACTTTGTTATCCCTTTTTATTGGGAAACAAAGGCAGTTGGGCTTGTGCCGCAATTTGTCAGAGTAATTTGAACATTACGGCACGAAGTGAATATTTTGACAAATGCAAAATTGACAATACGGCACGCAGTCATTATTTTATTTTTAATTTATTTATAATTATAAAGGTCAAATTAATATAAACTAGTATGGAGATAACGTCATATTATTTTTTCACCTCTTATGTGCCATTTAGAGTATCATCACAAACATTTTCCGATCTGCCACTTTGGGGCGGTTTTAGTTATGAAACTCGTAAATATTGATGGTTTGGGATTATATTTTTAGGCATTAACTAAAGCTAAAATGTATATGTATATCAAATTTAATTTTTTTTTTGACATCTCACGAACATAAATATAAGATATATAGTTTACTTTTACTATACTTCTTTCGTTCTCTTTTACATGCCATTTTTAATATGTTAAGAAAAATATTTTATTTCTAATTTTCTCATAAGATTATTTGCTTATTCCCCATATCGTTTCTCAAGACCTAGGACTATGCATCAAATAATATATGTATTATAGTAAAATAGTCATATTAATCATTTCAATATTTTTTAAGAAAGATGCAAAGTTTAAAATTGACAAGTAAAAATAAACTAATATTTCTCGTCATGAAGAGAAAATTATTTTCAAGTTAAGACATTTGCTTCATTCCTTAAAACCAGCCTAGTGTCACAGTGGCAGTTTCCCTACACGTTAGGTTCCCCCGACCGTGCGGCAGTCGAGATTCATATACTTCTCTTTGCTTCACTAATGATTTGAATTCATAATTTTATGGTTGAAAGTGAAAACTGTTCTCTCTCTTGTCAAATTCACATAACTCTTTAGCCTTCCAACATTTTAAATATTTTAGAGGTTCTTTGGACTTAGTTCGAATTTTAGGTGGCACGTAAGTTAAAATGCACACACGACTTACACTAATATCTTCTCAACTTGTACTAATAAAGTGAATGCATGAACACACATGAGTCCAATACTTAGGCTCAAAATGAGTAAATATTCAAAAAAGTCACTTTATTAAGTATCAATAATATTACTAATCAAATTTATTATTAAAAAAAATAAAAAAGGCCAAATATATCCCAAGTTCTAATATGAGAATTTTTATGGTATAGCAAACATATAATATTATATTAGAGAAAATAGTAATGTCCTTCCAACGTATTAGTCAATGCTCAACTGCACGCCTATATTTTATTAGAGTCTTATTACCCCACCCTCTTCTCCGAGCTACTTTAAAATGAAATAAATAGGCCCTTAAAACACTATATTCATTCATGTGTCTTATGATGAAATATATGTGTATTTAACTAGTTAATTTTTTTTCTAATAATTTTTTCAGCCCTAATTAATTTTTTGTGAAAACTTCAACTTGGGGAAAATATTGGGAAACACATTGAGAGTCTTTTTTTATTTATTGTCTTTTTGTGCAGTCGCAAGAAAATGTCAATTCGTCACTGCCTCCATCCTTTCCTATACCGATGTATCAGTGCAGTCTGAAAAATCATTGCCGCCACCACCATTTCCTCCACCTCTACCTATATTTCCTCTGTCACCTTCACCATTGGCTCCTCCAACTACTCAAAAAGATCATCCGCCAAAGCCTCAAAAAAAGAATATTTCACCTCCATCATATTCACCATAAGTCTAATTTAACTTTGCCACAAAGTTTAATCAAGAGAAAAACTTGACTCAATAATTTTGGGTATTGATGCGATCTTGCAGGTCTATGTAGTACATTTCTGATAATCAAGAGAAGACAATTGTTGAAGGCACGTCCTTGATTTTGAAGACATATTTTCATTTGATGAACCTATTATGGATTTAATATTTTATCTTCAAAATTTTTGTGTGTTCTAATAAGTGCATCAACTATATTAAAATTCTTCTATGTTTAACAAGTGTCAACCTAATACCTGAAATAGAATAAATATCCAAATAGGTATTGTTGCTTCAACGAGCCTCAAGACACATGAGTAAGTTCAGACTATGATTTTTTTTGGTTAAAGAGTGTCCATGTTGGACAATAGCATAAAAAATTAGTTCAAACACGTTAGGCCCAAAAGTGGCCTTGCCCAGCAAAATAAGAAGAAGCAACATATATTAAATTAAGGAAAAAGACAAAAAACTTCAAGGAAATAAAGAATATAGAAATAATGTTGTTCATTTCTTCAACCTTCCTTTCCTTTTCATCAACGAATCTGCAAATGTCGATGGGAAAATCACAGATCGACGATCAAGAAAATCAGAGGACATTAGTTCTTCAAGTCGATTAAGCATTCTAGCTGCGCTTCTCACTGAAAAACATTCATCAATGGTAAGGAACCTCAATCTATGCTATGATTTTCATTCATGATAGTCACTCGATTAGAAAATCCCACTTAACACTTCATTATAAGTTTGTGAAGTTGTACTTGATCAACCACAACTTATCCTCTTAGTGTTCTTTTTTAGATCTAACTCCTAATAGATTGAATCCATACAAGGGGATGGATACCACCATTAAAAATTAAACTCTTAAAAGAAAAACTAATTAATATGTTGCTGCAGGTTGAACACAAATGATAGATGCTGGACCAACGCCTTCGGATAAGCATTCAACTCAATTTATTCAAGAATTGAGGTACCATTGGACAATTGATTTATTACTAACATATGAACCTTTATATTTGAATGATAAACCCATTCACCTTAAAATATCAACAGTCTGTTAAACAATAACTCAAACAGGTAAAATATAAGACTATTGATAACATAAAATCGACTGAGATCACATGAGTCCTGATTTCATACTATTTGTAACACCTCATGCTCTCACCAGGTGCATAGTATTGTCACCAATCGAAAATAGTTCAGACAACATATGATTAGTAAATATTTAGATCTTTTTATCAAATAGTACTAGTATTCATAATTAATCGAATAGTAGCAAAGGAATTAGGAAAAAACATGACTGTTCAAACTCTTGTTTGGAATTCTGTACCTGCCTTGTTTATGTGATCCTTGTCTTGACCCGTAACCTTCCAAGGTTGTTTGGTAGTCAATGTATGTTGTAGTATCTGAGAAAATTGAACTAGGGAAAACTTGATTTTCTAATTCTCATGTTTGGAATATTGTGCTTGTCCATATTAGTAATTCTCTTACCTTGAACTGGAACCTCCTGGAATGACTTATATTCAAATTTACTTGCAAAATCAAAAACTAGGTTAGCAAAATAATCAACAAGAGTATTTCTCTCTCTTAGAAAATGTTGTACTCTTATTGACATAATCTCCTTTAATCTAAGAATGGAGTTGACCTCCGTTGTCACACTCCAAGGGACTTCGCAGGCACCGTTAAGAATCTGAACCAGAGCCATAGAATCAATCTCTATAATGATATTTAAGAAATTATTCTCAAAGCGATAGGATAAACCTTCCCTCACAGCAACAACTTCATCAACCAGATGTGTCGTGACCCCAACTTACAATCCCTTAGCACCCACTAGATTTCCATCTGAGTTTCTTACACAAAATGTTATGGAACCAGAACCTGAATTATCTCTTGATGCCCCATCTGTATTGCATATCCACCAACTAATTGGAGGACGAGACCATCTCACCACCTTATACTGTAAGGTAGGTTTATACCCATCTAAGAAAGAAACCATATGAGGCCAAGCTTTTGGAACGTCTGTATAACTAAAATTAATCCTAATAAATTTTATTTGATTAGACTATGATTTGATTCCAAATCCGATTCCAAAATATCTATCCACTAGCAATTCTTCATTGGAATGAAACAAAATAAAAAAAAAAAGCTTCAAACTCCGACCAAGACAAATTTTAGATTAAAAATAGGTAGGTAATAAGAACAAAAAGAGAAAAAAAAAGAGAAAAAAAAAAGAGAAGAGACCGAAAGGAAAATAAATAGGTAGATAATTAGAACAAAAAGAGAAAAAGAAAAAAAGAAGAGAGTGAAAAGAAAAAAAATAGTCAACTCACCTCTCACAGAGAGTGTGAAATACACTTTTATGTCAACTTGCATTTAAGGGGTTATTTATTTCACTTTAAAGTAATTTAGAGGGGTAATATGATCCCCGTAAAGTATAGGTCTATAGCTTGTAAATGGCTAACAGGTTAGAGGAAAATTTGACTATTTTTTTATTGTATTTAATAAACATAGATATAGTTTTTAAAAAGTACATTTTATAACTATATTTCACTTTTTTCTAGCATCTCTCTCAATCTTTCTCGTCTCTCTCCTCTATATCACTCTTCCCAGTAACAAAAGGTTGAGGCTCTTCATCAACACTTCTATATTCATCTTCTACATTCACTATCTCTTGTTCTTCCACTCCAATAAATAGTGCAATAATTTCCTCATCAATCTATGTTTCAAGGATAGAAAGAGTATGAATATATATATATATATTGTAACACCCCGAAAAAAAATTGAGCTAAGACTCGAACCATCCTTCGTTGCGAGTAGAATTTTACCGAGGAATTTAAAATTTCTTAAGTGTTAAGGTCACTAGATATAACACCTTGAGTTACAAAAAGAATTAAAGGGAATTCGTTCAAGTCATTCCTAAGTTCTTCTAAGATTTAGATCAACTTCAAACGACCACAAGTCTCCGTACAGGCTGAGTTAGGTGTACCATGAAATGGAAAATGAAAGGTCTTTGAATTATCTTTTCAATGCCACCGAGTTTGCTAAGTTTCGAGGTCGGATGAGTGAAATATACCCTTTTGAAGTCAGGCTGTCCAGTTAAGGAAAGTTACCCGAAAATAGTAAGGGGTATTTTGGTCTTTTCCTTAAAAAATCAGATTTAATTCATTTTTAGTAAGGTTTTAAGGGTCTAATCCTATTAGGTTTAGTTTTATAATCCTAATATATGCCTAGGGTTTTAGTTGAGAGTTCAAGAAGAGAAGAGAGGAGAAAAGAGGAAAGGATCAAGGCGTTCGTCGAGGTTCTTGAGTTTTGTTGCGGATTTTCTCCATGGATTTGATCCCTAAGAGGTATGTAAGCTTCCATAGTGTTGGGTTCGTTCACCCACGTGCCAATCATGATTTATTCAGCATAATTTCGTTCTTGAAATTTAAGGATTTAAGTTCTTGATGAGTTCTTGATAAGTGTTCTTGAAGTTTCATTCTAAATCTTGTTTTGTTGGGGTTTTGATGATTTCTTGAGATGAAAGTTAGTGTTTTGAGGGTTGTATTGAGTAGATTAGTGTGTACTTATGTTAAGAAATCGAATCCAAGTGATTGGGGAAGAAACCGTTCGAATCTAGGCGAAATAGGGTGAGAAAACGAGCAAAGAAAGTCGTCGGGTTTTCCTGGATCTAGTGGCCGGTGAATTACTGATCAAAGAGAAGATTTTGGAGAGATTCTTCATCGATCTAGTGGCCGGTGAATCACTGATCAAAGAGCGAGCAGCCGCCAGGATTAATAATTTGGTGGGATCTACGCAATGGGGGAGTTGATCCCATTTTCTATGAGCGAATGAGTCCATATGATGAGTGATTTACTGAATTGCTAGTCTGTCAGTGAGAGAAGTGATAACTTCCAGAAAGTCCCGCCCACCAGGGTCGCCTACCCCCACCCGTTCTCCGTCGTTTCGTCCGTCTGAGTTCTTTCGAAGGGTACCTTTACTCCCCTTTGATTCTAAACACTCTAAACTACTTCTAAACACCTATAAATCATTCATAACATGAATCATAACCTTGAATTCATAATTAAAATTCAAGGTAGAGTTAAGAGACAAGTCTTGAGAGTTCTTTCGAACATTTTGAGAGAGTCCCTTTGAGTCTTTTTGAGGAGTCTTCTAAAACTTCTAATAACTTTTTTCAAGACTCAAGTAAGTGAGCATGAGAGTGAAAAGAATGTATTCATGAGTCTACACTATCACCGAGATCCTTCATATCATGAACCATAACTCTTGAATTCATAATTCAAATTCAAGAGAGAGTTAAGAGTAGAGTCCAAGAAAGTCTTTGAGTTCAATTGTGGATCCTTTGAGATCAACTATCGATTTGAGCTAAGTTCTGAGGAAGTAAGTATGAGCATGACAAGAGTTGTATACATCAGTTCCATAGTATTATTCATACCATTGAGTCGAGCCGTTCATGTCCAATAATTCCGCATGAACTCCATAAGTTAAGTATCTTTGAGTCCTTGAGTTGAGTAGTCCATGCCCATAATTCCGCATGAATCCTCTGAGTCGAGCATTCTTGTAGGGAGTATTATTATTCAAGTTCTTGAGTTTTGAGTTGTTGAGTCTTGAGTATTGAGTTCTAGTTACGGTTATTGAAAATCTTGAATTGAGTCGTTCACGTCCATAATTCAACATGAACTTTATTTCGAGAAATCTTGTACAATATTTTTAAATGTTTTAAAGACTTAAGTTGCCTATTTTATGGAGAGTTGAATTCATATTATTTTTATTCAGAGTTATTCATTCGAGTTAAAGATTTGTAATTGAGTTCAATGAATTTTATTCAGTTTTTAAGCTTTGTATGCTTGAGTTAGTCTTCCGCTTGTAGTCAGCCATGATGAGGATTCGCTTGGGGACCAGAAATGGTTCTCGAGTGCCGGCCACGTCCAGGGTGTAGTGACAAACTTGGTATCAGAGTATAGAGTTAAAGAGTCCTAGGGTGTCTATGAAGCCATGTCAGTAGGGTCTTGTTTATGGTTGTGAGGGACCCACTTCTATAAACGAGGGACTAGAGACATCTAAGAAAAGTTTTCCTTCTTTCATACTCTAAATCGTGCAATAGAGCTATGTCATAGAGACTTATTCTAACTCATGCGTTCGCATATCCATTCGACTACCTCCCATATACTAGAGGTGATTGAAAAGAAAAGTCAGTCATTTATTGATGAGTTACTCTTACCAAAATCTTGAGGAAGTCATGAGACTGCAGAGGGGCTTGAGAGAAGCCCATGAGAGAGTTAAGTGTTAAGTTTCGGAGGAATGCACCCATAATTAAATGAATCGTGCGTTTGAGATTAAAATGAGTTGTACTCTTTTCCTTAAGCCTTGTTTCAGCTAAGATCCTTATGAGGAAGTATGTTTAGAGCTTGGGTAGTATTTTCACCCGAAAAGGTAGCATGAGTTACGAGATCATGAGCAGTAGTAGTGAAAGAGCCCACAGTTAGAGGAAAGTATGCAGAGGTAAGGTAATCTATGAAAGAGAGATAGTAATGGGACATATTATGTTATTGCAATCATGTACCCAGTCAGTTATAACTGATGAGTTCCTTTATGAGTCGAATAAGGAATAATAATGTTGTAGAGAGTTCTTGATAGAAGGACGAGGAATAGTTACTAGTCAAGATGAGATAAAATATATATTTGAACTAGAATAGAGTTGATGCCAATGTGCCACCGTGTTAGAGGAGGCTAAATATATGTGTTGAATAGAAGCACAGAGTATTCATGAAGTAATAGATCTAAACTATGCTTATGATATGTTTGAGAGGGTCATGATGTTCGGAAGGTTATAGAACTGATTAAGTAATGAGGTATAGTATAGTAGGCGAGCAATCATATTGATATTCGGGTTTAGTAAGGAACATTAAGCTTGAATTTGAGATGAATGTCATGATCAAAAGAATGGCAACATGAGGTGATGATGTCAGTCTTGGGATTTGATTTGGTAGATTTGACATAGAGTAGGTGAGGAATTGAGATGTTAGCTGCAATAAAGATGAGTGGTACAAGTGAGAGACTCTAACCTTTAGATAAGGACGGTGAAGTGTGGCTAAGTCACAAAAATAAAAAGAGCATTAAGAGGTGTACCGAGAGGGTATGTAATCAGAAAAGGTTAAGAGAAGCGCCTTAGAAAGAGGTCTTAGTACCTGCTTATGGAGAGTTCAGCACTCATGAGATAAGCTTCTTCCGAGTGTTAGGGTAAAAGAGGATGTAGACCAGCTAGAGATGATGGAATAGGTCAAGTGTCAGCTTTAGACCTAAGGGGGAGATGACAAGATGAGAAATCAAGTCAAATGTTAAGAATAAGATAGTAATGAGCTCAAAAGAGTAATATTATTGGGATGAGATTCCCTATCGAGGTATAGAACCCGAACCTAAGAATTTGGGTTAAGCTTGAATATAGTGAGAGCGTACCATTAGACTCAGACCTTAGTAAGAGTAACCTCATTCCATACTCAGTCCATTCGTCATTTGAGGACGAATGATCCCAAGGGGGAGATATTGTAACACCCCGAAAAAAAATTTGAGCTAAGACTCGAACCATCCTTCGTTGCGAGTAGGATTTTACCGAGGAAATTAAAATTTCTTAAGTGTTAAGGTCACTAGATATAACACCTTGAGTTCCAAAAAGAATTAAAGGGAATTCGTTCAAGTCATTCCTAAGTTCTTCTAAGATTTAGGTCAACTTCAAATAACCATAACTCTCAGTACAGGCTGAATTAGGTGTGCCATGAGATGGAAAATGAAAGGTCTTTGAATTATCTTTCCAACGCCACCGAGTTTTCTAAGTTTCGAGGTCAGATGAGTGAGATATGCCCTTTTGAAGTCAGGCTGTCCAGTTAAGAAAAGTTACCCGAAAATAGTAAAGGGTATTTTGGTCTTTTCCTTAACAAATCAGATTTAATTCATTTTTAGTAAGGTTTTAAGGGTCTAATCCTATTAGGTTCAGTTTTATAATCCTAATATACGCCTAGGATTTTAGTTGAGAGTTCAAGAAGAGAAAATAGGAGAAAAGAGGAAAAGATCAAGGCGTTCATCTAGGTTCTTGAGTTTTGTTGCAGATTTTCACCATGGTTTTGATCCCTAAGAGGTATGTAAGCTTCCATAGTGTTGGGTTTGTTCACCCACACGCCAATCATGATTTATTCCCATTCTTGAAATTTAAGGATTTAAGTTCTTGATAAGTGTTCTTGAAGTTTCATTCTAAATATTGTTTTTTTGGGGTTTTGATGATTTCTTGAGATGGAATTGAGTGTTTTAAGGGTTTTATTGAGTAGATTAGTATGTACTTATGTTAAGAAATCGAATCCAAGTGATTGAGAAAGAAACCGTTCGAATCTAGGCGAAATAGGGTAAGAAAACGAGCAAAAAAAGTTGTCGGGTTTTCTGGGCGGTGCCTGGGGAAACGCGCCACCATCACGCCAGGGGTGGCTGGCGCGCCACGCCAGTCAGTACGCCAAAAATAATTCTCTGTAGTTTAGGGGATGGCGTCCCACACCACTCAGTACGCCAGGGTCGCCTGCCCCCACCCGTTCTCCGTCGTTTTGTCTGTCTGAGTTCTTTCGAAGGGTATCTTTACTCCCCTTTGATTCTAAATTACTTCTAAACACCTAGAAATCATTCATCACATGAATCATAATCTTGAATTCATAATTGAAATTCAAGGTAGAGTTAAGAGACAAGTCTTGAGAATTCTTTCGAACAGTTTGAGAGAGTCCCTTTGAGTCTTTTTGAGGAGTCTTCTACCACTTCTAATAACTTGTTTCAAGACTCAAGTAAGTGAGCATGACAGTGAAGAGAATGTATTCATGAGTATACACTATCACCGAGATCCTTAATATCATGAACCATAACTCTTGAATTCATAATTCAAATTCAAGAGAGAGTTAAGAGTAGAGTCCAAGAAAGTCTTTGAGTTCAATTGTGGATCATTTGAGATCAACTATCGATTTGAGCTAAGTTCTGAGGAAGTAAGTATGAGAATGACAAGAGTTGTATACATGAGTTCCATAGTATTATTCATACCATTGAGTCGAGACGTTCATGTCCAATAATTCTGCATGAACTCCATAAGTTAAGTATCTTTGAGTCCTTGAGTTGAGTAGTCCATGCCCATAATTCCGCATGAACCCTCTGAGTCGAGCATTCTTGAAGCCAGTATTATTATTGAATTTCTTGAGTTTTGAGTTGTTGAGTCTCGAGTATTGAGTTCTAGTTACGGTTATTAAAAAGCTTGAATTGAGTGGTTCATGTCCATAATTCGGCATGAACTTTATTTCGAGAAGTCTTTTACAATATTTTAAAACTTGTTTTAAGACTTGAGCATTGAGTTTAGTAAGAGTAAGAGTAAGAGTAAGAGTAAGAGTGAAGTTCATTTCTTCAAAATATTATATGGGAACTAAGTATTCCCAAGAGTAAAATATTTTCACATTTAAACAAAAGAGGAAACACCGATTTCCAAGAGAAATTTTAAGCTAGTTTTTGAGTAATAATCTCAAACCACAGAAAGAGTTATGTTTTTAAACATATGAGCTGAGTATATTTTTAGTAGTAGTATTGAGCACCAATATGGGGACGAGTTCAGATAACTCAAGTCTCCATAAACCATGTAGCCAAAGTGGGTAGAAAGGGTCATACTTTTTAGATGATTCCTTAATGCTTTTTAGCATAGACTAGTGGATCCACTTAGTTGAGGCGTTCTATATTCCGACAAGTTATAGGATAGTTCTGGCAGCGTGGGCGAGACGATGTATCATCACATAGATCATAGTGATGGTTGTCGGTTAGAGAAACTCCCATAGAGATATTTTGTATTCTTATATGCACATAGTTTACTTGGTATTTTCATATACAAGCAGAGTTTATCTGGTATCCTTGCATACAAACTGAGTTGCTTTCTACTGTTTTAAAAGCTTTTCATATATTGCATGTGTATTGTTGCTTTATATTGAGTTGAGTATCCAGAGTTGAGTACCCAGAGTCGAGTATTTTACTATTGAGTTGAGCCTTATTTCACTGAATGAAATATCTTATCATTGAGTTGAACTATGTTTCTTTGAGTTGAGTTGAGTTGAGAAGAGGTAAGTATGTTTCTTTCCCACCAGTTCAAGCTTATGTTTATGCTTTAGAATTCCCCTTACATGCTCGTACATTCCATGTACTGAGCCATTTG
>JAJONR010001072.1:0-89042 GCA_029582245.1 Solanum etuberosum | reverse complement strand
GTTATCCATATTTGAATGAATTTCTAGACTGTGAAAAATATCAAAATGAATATTAACAAATGTAACGAATAAAATGAATATTAAAAAAATATAATGAATGTAACTAACGACATGTGAGAAATGCAATTTAGCAGAAATAACGATTTAATCAAAATGAACAAATATTTGAACGTAGTCAACCGGCTGTGCCAAAAAAATATGTAATTAAAATTAATTGATAAAAAATCCTGGAATTTTGACAAATAATGATAAATATCGATAAACTAATTTAAAATTATAAAAAATGTATTTTGAACTATTAAATAAATAAAACTTAAAAGTTACGAATTTTGAAAGTGTTAGGCCAAAATTGGGTGTCAACAATCCCACTGCTACATTGTCTTTTGTGACGCCCTATGTGGCTATGAGGTTTGATATTCTTCCATATGTGTTGTTAGATCATTTTTTTTCTATCTCTACTCCTATTGGTGAATCTATTATGGCTAAGAGAGTCTATAGAAATTGTCCCATTTCCTTATCCCATATAGTCACTCGTGTTGATCTTGTAGAGCTTGATATGCTAGATTTTGATGTCATTCTTGGGATAGATTGGTTTCATTCTTGTTATGCGTCTATTGATTGTAGGACCAGAGTGGTCAAGTTTCAGTTCCCAAATGAGCCTATCCTAGAGTGGAAAGGGGAAAATTATATGCCGAAAGGTCAGCTTATTTGTTTTCTTAAAGCTAGAAAGATGATTTCCAAGGGTTGCATTTATCATCTAGTTAGGGTGAGGGCTATAGATTCTGAAACCCCTACTCTTGAGTTGGTCCCTGTTGTAAATGATTTTTTGAAATTATTTCCAGATGATGTACCTGGTATTCCCTGAAAGGGAAATAGACTTCGGTATTGACCTTCTCCTATATATGCATCCTATCTCTATTCCTCCTAACCGAATGGCTCCGACAAAACTTAAGGAATTGAAAGATTTAGTGGAAAGGGTTTCATCCGACCGAGTATCTCTACATGGGGTGCTCCAGTTTTGTTTGTTCGAAAGAAAGATGGTTCACTCCGTATGTGTATTGACTTCCGGCAATTGAACAAGGTTGCCATTAAGAACAAGTATCCTCTCCCAAGGATAGATGATTTTTTTGACCAACTACAAGGAGAAAATTACTTCTCTATGATTGACCTTTGGTACGATTATCACCAGTTGAGGGTGAAGGAAGATGATATTTTGAAACGACTTTTCAAACTCAGTATGGTCATTACGAGTTTTTGGTGATGTCATTTGGCTTGACTAATGCTCTGGACGCTTTTATGGACTTGATGAATAGGCTGTTTAGGCAATACCTTGACATGTTTGTGATTGTGTTCATTGATGATATATTTATCTACTCAAGGAGTGATGATGAGCATACCGATCATTTGAGGATTGTGTTGCAAGTTCTCAAGGACCAACAACTCTTTGCAAAGTTTAGTAAATGCGAGTTTTGGTTGAAGTCCGTGGCTTTTCAAGGTCACATTATTTCTGGAAAGGGTATTGAGGTAGATCCCAAGAAGATGTATGAGGTCAAGAGTTTTCCTATACCTCTATCCCCTTCGGATATTAGGAGTTTTTTAGATTTAGCCATTACTATCGAAGGTTTGTGGAAGGGTTTTCATCGATTGCCTCTCCATTGACGGTATTGACCCAAAAGAAAGCCAAGTTCTTATGGTCAGAAGCTTGTGAGAAGAGTTTTCAAGAATTGAAGGATAGACTTACTTCACCTCCAGTGTTGACTCTACCGGAAGGAACCGATGGGTTTGTTGTTTTTTGTGATGCTTTGAAAATTGGGTTAGGGTGTGTCCTTACGCAAAATGAGAAAGTAATTGCCTATGCCTCAAGGCAACTTAAGGTGCTTCAAAAGAACTATCCTACCCATAATTTAGAATTAGTGGCAATTGTGTTTGCTTTGAAAATTTGGAAGCATTACTGATATGGTGTTCATGTTGATGTCTTCACCGACCACAAGAGTTTGCAATATGTGTTTAATAAGAAGGATATGAATCTTCACCAAAGAAGGTGGCTTGAATTACTAAAGGACTATGATATGAGTGTTGTCAATCACCCCGATAAAGCAAATGTGGTGGCGGACGCTCTTAGTCGATTGACAATGGGTAGTGTTACTCATATAGAGGATACTAAGAAGGATTTGGTTTGAGATGTTCATAGGTTGGACCGGATGGGTGTTCGATTAGTAGACTCCAGCCAGGGCGGTGTTATGGTTCAAAATGGTTCAGAATCATCTTTTTTGGCAGATGTGAAGGCCAAGCAACGTCTTGATCCAAATTTGGTAGAATTGAAGGAAGAACTGCTTAAAAAGTCCATAGAGACTTTCTCCCAAGGGGGAGATAAAGTGCTTCGTTATCAAGGTCATTTGTGTAATCCCAAAGTAGGTGACTTGAGAGATCAGATTCTACCAGAAGCCCATAGTTCTCGACATTCCATTCACTCGGGAGCCACCAAGATGTACCGTGAGTTGCGGGAGGTCTATTGGTGAAATGGGATGAAGAAGAATATCATGGAATTTGTGGGTAAGTGTCCTAATTGTCAACAAGTGAAGAATGAGCATCAGAAACTGGGAGGTTTATCCCAAGATATTACTATTCCTACTTGGAAATGGGAAGACTTGAACATGGACTTTATTGTAGGTTTACCTCGCACTTTGCGGCAACATGATTCGGTTTGGTTATAGTAGATCGGATGATGAAATCAAGTCATTTTATTCCGGTCAAAGTTTCTTATTCGGCAGAGGACTATGCTAAGTTGTATTTGAGAGAAATGGTTTGGTTGCTTGGAGTTCCCGTGTCCATTATCTCCGATTGTGGTACACATATCAGATTTTGAGGCGTGTTGGTAAGGTTGGTTATGAACTTGAGTTGCCTAATGATTTGGCATCGATGCATCAAGTTTTCCATGTCTCCTTGTTGAAGGAATCTGTTGGTGATTCGACATCTATAGTGCCATTGGAGAGTCTTGGCATAAAGGATAGCCTCTCTTATGAAGAAGCTACAGTTGAGATCTTAGACCGATAGATGAGAAAGTTGAGAAATAAATAAATTGCTTCAGTGAAATTCCTTTGAAGGAATCAGTTAGTTGGGGGTGCTACTTGGGAGGCCGAGGCCAATATGATATCCCGTTATCCTCATCTTTTTCCCTCCGTCCCTACTCTAGCTTGAGGTATTTAGTTCCTCATGGTTTACTCCTTTGGTGTCATGTGTCTTAGATATTTTCATGAGTTCCTCATTGATGCATGTTCCTGAAAAAGCTTAAAATTTTGAGAAAATGAGTTAGTTGATTGATTTCTTCATGTTTATGTACATTTGAGTATGATTTAAATATAGACTATGTGAAATGATGTTTTGAGCATACTTTAGCTTGGAGTTGAGGTTTCCTCCTCGGATATGTGCATTTAGGTGATTTCATACATGTTGGGTTGTTAGGTTTTGAGTTCCTATCTTCCTTATGATGTTTTGAATCTCATTCGAGGATGAATGTTCCTAAGGGGGAGATATTGTAACACTTCGTATTTGAGAAAAGTTAGAAAGGGGTAATGGGAAGAACTCACAAGCCAAAAACTACACCATGTAACCCTCCACGGAGCCCCAGACGGGCCGTGAAGGGGACCACGGTCCATGAAGGGCACCGTGGTAAGTCCCCAAGGCCAGCCCTGCAAGAGATCCTCTCACGGAGGCCTAGACGGACCGTGTTGAGGATGACGGGCCGTCAGAGGCGTCGTCAAGGAGGGGTCTCAGAAGGGTCTTTTCCCCTAGCCACTGGTCGAGGACCACGAGCGTCATAACAGCCCGCGATCCCTTTGATGAGTCGTCAAGGCTGCCAAGATAGTGGCCCAGTGAAGCCTTAAGTGAAGAGCCTCTTCACGACCCAGTTGACGGGGCCGTGAAGGCCATCGTCAGTAGGCTCCGTGATTATTTTTTATGTCAGGGTCTATTGGGTCTTTTCTAAATTGTTTTAAATCAATACCATGCCTTGTTAACCTTGACCCAAAGTGCTATATAAAAGTTTTTACTCCAAAAATCACCCATTCAATCATTCTCTCAAATTACCCAAAGAGAAGACAAGTTCATCTTTCCCAAAATATTTCTCTCTCTAGATTAAGAAGAAGGAATCAACCTAGGATTTCAAGATCAAGTCTTCAATTTTTCAAATTACTTGTGGGCTTTTACTGCTAAGATATGGTAGTATTCATCTATGTAGCCCTTTTCTCCATAGAGTCCCCAAATTCCTTAATTTTGAAGTTGGAATTCCCCAATTGAAGTTAGGATTTTCTACTATATTATCGGTTCCTTTCTATTTCGATTCAATTGATTGTTTTATGATTTATTAAGCATGAATTGAGATAATTCAATGAATTTAAGATGAATCCCATGAACCCATGCATACCCCCATGTTTTCTAAGCTAAGATGATAATGTGGGCTTCTAGCCATGAAAGAGGAGTTTATGAAGATATGCATGTTCTTTGTCAAAGTGATGAAAATTATTTAAGATGCTTTGAGAGTAAAGCTTATATGTTGTTGTTGCTATTGTGGTGAAAGTGAATTGTGTTTATTGAGTTGATTCTTCATAACTATTTTTCAGTATGAACCCTATTTTTAGTATTCAGTGAATTCTGATTGTGAATATTTTAAACAAAACATTATTGTTTAAAGTGAGTTTTGAGGAAGTAAGGAGCAGTTTGAGAAAGATTACAAGAGAACTGTATTTCTCAAATGTTTCATTTTTACATGAAGAAAAAGAGTAGACTTTTTTTTGAGAAAAGTTAAATAGAGTTTTCAGAAAGATTAAGTACAGAGCAGGTACCTCTTAAACAGGCCCCTTTTTTAGTAATTATCTCAACCCATAATGTATTTTACATTAAGCAAAGAGAAACCTTATTTTCTAAATGAACAATGAGTTTCAAAGATAGTTCAGAGCAGTTACCTCTCTAAAGAGGATAGTTTGAGAAATTATCTCAAAGCAGAGAAAGAGTGATGTTTTTATACATTTGAGCAAAAGTAAATATTATTGGGAGTAGTATTGAGCACTGATATAGGAGAGAGTTCAGACAACTCACAGTCCCCATAAACCATGTCTTGCTAACATCGATACAAGATCATACTTTTTAGATGAATCCTTAGTGCTTTTGAGCAGAGCTTAGTGGATCCACTTAGTTGAGGTGTCTTATATCCCAGCAAGATATAGGATAGTTCTGGCAGCGTGAATAAGATGTTGTATCATCACGTAGCTCATAGTGATGGTTGACGGTTAGAGAATCTCCCAATAGAGTTAAAGTGTATTTTTATATATCACTTATTATGTTGAGTTTCAGAGATGAGTAAGTATTTTTGTAAACTTTAAATGATTTCATTCCTTTAATCCTTTACATTCAGTTAAGTTTATGTTTTATCTATTTCATTCATTAAGTCAGTTATTTGTTTATTCAACCATATTACTTAAATAATCTTGCCTATAGAAAGTAAGATACGTCAATATTGAAGATGGAAGTATAGTTAATGTAAGAATTATCCATATTCCCTATAGCTAATGATAAAAGAAAATATGGACCATTTTTCTGTAGATGATAAACTTGTGCCCTCCTGATTTGATGCGTGTAACTCCTTTTCGTAGCTACAAAAAAAGTTTGAAAGTATAATAGATAACTAGGAGACCTCACATCGATCGATCTGTCATCCTCATGTGCTTTTACTTGTCCGCACATTCTTCATGCAAGGAGATTCAAACCTAAGAGATGATTTTCTACTTTTAAGTCCATGACATAAGTACTTGAACATGAGAAGGGTTTCAATGTTTACCAGACTCCTCTACTATGTAAGTTTAATTGTTAGGGGGATGTCAATTCCTTAGATTTTCTTGATTATTGTGTATAAGAGTTTGATAGCTAAAGAGTAAATCATTCTTAATCATTGTGCAGGAGAGTTCATTCAACGAATCAACAAATTCAATTTCAAATTGTTCTCAAATTTTGGAGGAGAAAAATCTTAATGGTTACTTCATCTTTGGTGATCAAGAAATGCCCCATACAATCAGTATCAACAATAGATAAAATTTTGATTGATTATATTCCTACACAGTTCAAATGTAACTAATTGTGAAAGGGGGATGACGGTACTTTCTATATGAGGAACTCACATAAACCTTAGCAATTCTATATTTTAACTGTTTTGAAAATATTGCCTTATTGACATTTCCTTTATCATATTTTGATACTTCCCACATTACCTTGAAAAAAAAATTAAACAGAATTTTTTTTGGCCGTATAGGCCAAAACAAAAATAAAGTTCTGGCCCAAGCCCAAAATAAAACAATCAAAACAACCTATTTCTAATTTTACTAGGGCAAAGCCCACTTTCATTAAACCTATCTATAAATGCTAACTTCAGCTTCCTCTTGAGCTCACTTTCCTTTCTTCTTAATATGTTGCCTCCTTGCTTTCGGCTGAATGTTACTCTACTCCTTCTTTTGTGGGTTGTACCAGCACCCAATCCCAACATTCTCATCTCCGTTCTTCTCACACAAGATGTGCCACTCAATCAAGGTAATGTAATTCCTATCTTCTCCCTTCTTTTCTTCATCACCATTCTAATTAACTCTCTACTATTTATCCAATGTGAAAGAGTTTTTTTGTTGAAAAAACTTATTCTAGAATTTTGAAATTTTATTTTGAGTTTAAAAATGGGCTAAAAGGTGTGGAGAATCAAAGGAAACCCTTCAATTTCTTATGTAGAAGATGCTAATTACTCTATTTCAAATCACACATGTAGTTATTACACATTATTAATAGATTCTCGATATATATATATTTAGTGATTCGAGATTAAAATTATATTCATGTAGTGGTATCATATACATCTCATATGGTATGTGAATTAATCATCATGGATATGAAGACCACCAAGTAGATTTGAATTATTTCGAATACCTTAGAAAATGAATAAAAAAAGTATGGAGGATCTACAATATACTAAAGTGGAAATGTAAGTAAGAGATGACTACATTTTAAATAATTAATATGCCAGACTTTCCTTGTTTTTAGCTCAAGGGTAATATCGCAACTAGTTTAGATTAGTTTATCTACTATTATAAAAGTAGAAACTAGGATTTTTTTAGGGGTTACTTTCTGAATGAAACTTAGATATTTAAGCTCCTTTGTGAGTTTGGGGAAATCCTCATACTTGTTCAATTGGACCCTCTTGATTCCTTGGGTAAGTCTTCACTTGTATGAGTTCAATTTCTTTTCACCCTCAGATTTTATTCTAGTAACTGAATGTCTTTTAGTTGCTAGATCATACTTTTTTTCTTCTATATCTCTCCGTTTTTCTTTCTATTTCTGAATCATATATCTTGCTTGCTTGATTGTAGTTCACTTTATTTTTATTGCATCTAGAATCACATCAATTAGTATCTCTCCCTCTTCCTTTATATTTCTAAATCATATATCTTGCTTGCTTGATTGTGGTTCACTTTATCATTCTTATATCTAAAATTATATCATCTCACCAACACAGGTACTAGGTAACACTATCCTTCAAGGCATAAACAGAAGAAATCGCCTAGATTTTCTTCCTACCCCTGAAATTATATTTGATACTTCAAAGTTCTCAACTCACTTTATTGACGACCAGGTAATGATTTCAGTTGTATGCTTAAAAAATTACATTTTTGATGCAAAAGAAACCTTCCTCTAGTGAACAACAAATTTAAATTGCCTATTCATTATGTTCCATGAACCTTATTATTCTTGCTAGGTATTAAGTGAATTTTGGTGCACCTCCAATATCTGAATTTCTTTATGTCTTCCAAATCCAATTATAAGGTTAAGATAGTGGTGGAAATTGGAAGAATAACTTATACATGTCACCTATACATCCATTCCTCCTCACCTTGATCCAAAAAATAAAGAGAATTGACCCAAGTAGCTTGAAATTGACACGTAATTGTTATTTATATCAATATTTTTTTGACAGATGCATTTATCATAACTTCCACATAATGCCTAATAATGTTAACATTTTATACTAGTATGATCAATATACTGCTAACTTCGATATTTCAATTAATTTTTGCTTAGTTTGATATGGAATTACTTAGCATTGTGTGTTACAACATGATTTGGAGTGTGAAGGAGTTATTATTGTCCAGATACTTAATATAAAGTGTCACTTGGCTTGGACCGCAGTGATCCATTTCTTATGTAAAAATACCGGACATAAAATAAAACTTCTTTTCTATTTATAATAATTTTTCTATATTAAAGTATTTGGGCAACCTATTAAATGTTGAGACATTTAATACTAGAATTTCATAATTTTAAATGAGTATGCTTTTCGTATATTGACTGTAATGATATAATTATTATATATTTACACAAATTTATATAGAGGAGATATAAAGTCTCCCACAACTAAAAAATGAAAAATAAAAAATTTTGATCTTAGAGCAAAACATATTATTACTGTCTAGATTAACATCCTATTTAGATGTTAAAGTGGATCTGATTGTTCAAATGAGATACAAGAGAACTTTGATTAACGTTATAAAAAAATTTAAATTTATTTGGTGAAAGTCTTGAACCGATCAATATTTATTAAATTGATGGTGAATCTAATGGTTCAAATGCAAATTTGATCAATTCTTTTGAAACTATTTGAATTCATTTTGACATAGTCTTGAAGTTATAGACAACTGTGAATTAGACACTATAGACATTTGTGAAATTATAATTCATAGGAGGGATATAAATTTATTTTCCTATTATAATTTATCTAATGAAGATAAATTGAAGTATTCTTTTGTTACTTTTCGAGTATTGGTCAATCTAATATTCTTAATTTTTCAACTCTGAATTCATTAGACTCGAGGAAAAGGCTTACTTTGTATGAACATGAATTATTAATTTAAATAATTGATTGATAGATCTTGCTTTTAATTTTTCACCATATATGTTCTATATAATCGAAGTACAAAAGTTGAAACAGAAAGAGAATGCCAATAAGAACGAGAAATCTGAAGAACACAATGAAGGCAAATTTGAAAAGGATCAAAGGGGCTATTTTAAGAAGATACTATTTAACAAAGAAAAGCAGCAAGCTATTCATTGTGCATAATTTATTGATTATGCATCATAAATTGACTTATATCAATTAATTCTTTCCTTGTTCATTTTAACATGTAAAATGTGGTTAACATGATATAAGTCAATGTAAGATGTAGAATTAATAAGTTATGTCATTGAATAGCTTGTTGTTTTTGTTTGTTAGGTAGTTTCTTCTTGGAAAAGTATTCTTGGCCCTTTTCAGATTTGTGTTCATCGGGTTCTTCAGATTTCTTGTTCTTATATATTGACATCCTTTTTCTATTTCAACTTTTGTAATTCGATCATATAGAACATAATATATTGTGAAATACAAATAGCAAGATGTATCAACAAATTATTTGAAATAATATTTCATCTTAGTACAAAGTAAATCTTTTCTTCCATGCTGATGAGTTCTTAGTCGAAAAACTAAGAAAATCATATTGACCAATTCTAGAAGTCCGATAAAAATACTTTAATTTTTTTCTAGAGAAAAATTATAATAGGACAATAATCAATTTTTTTGGTATGAATTATAAATCAAAAAAGGAGAATTTTTTTTTTCAATCATTGTTTTGCTTTGTTTAAATCAAATTCAAATAGATAGAATATATATTCATGCAAAACTATAAAATACAGACACTAACCATTTAGTATGTTGACAACAAATCAAAATCTGAAAATAAACATAAGAAATGAATTAATTTCACCACAAAGAGGAGGCAAAAAGGTGAGAACAAATATTTTTTGTGTTAAAAGGAACAAAGAATATGCTTCTATACCCTTTGTGTGTGTTTGCGTGAGATGTGAGGATTCTCAATAATTTACTGTATTTAAACGAATACAATTGAGAGATAAAAAAAAAGAAATAAAAGAAAATGGAGATTACAAAAAACAAAGTTTTTGTCAATCTTGAAATAAAAAATAAATAAATTGCAGATTTAACATCTTTAGTAAATTAGTGACAATATACGAATTGATATATCAATATATAGGTGAAAACAAGGAAAAGAAGGAAAAAAATTCATGAAATGTCAAAATGAGATTTAGCTAGAAACAAATCACCATCACATAATTTAAGTCATACGTTGTAAGAGAATTAATGAACAACAATGGATTGAATGATAAAAAAAAACAAATTGGTGTCTTAAATTGCATTTACATGTCTTCTCTTAGCCGCTGGGCTTTCACTTTAACAAATTTAGTATATGCTTACTGTATGTCCTGTGTATCATTGTATATACAGTGACATACAAATATGTACAATGATATGTAGTAATATGCTTATGACATACAAATATATATAATAATATATAGTTACATAAGCACGACACATAAATATGTATAAAGATATACAAGTATGCATATTATTATATGTTATGTGTATGACATATATGATATATATGTCCGGTATGTCTTGTGTATGTGAACATATATTTTTGTCAGTCATGAGTATGCCAATTATAGTTGACATACATTAATATACAATGATATATAAGTGTACATGGAGAGAACTCTCTAGTCACATAAGTTTTCAGCAAAATTGTAGAGATAAAATAGACAAGTTGGAGAAATATTTGCGGATAATAGAACAAAGATGGCTAGAGCTTGTGGAAAGGGAAGATACATAACAAGAAAGAGAAGATGTCACGATCCAAGGATACACCCTAGGAGTAAAATGGCGTATCGGACCCCGAGAGGCCCCACACAAGCCACTTAGCATACATAACATAGATTTTAGAAATATAAGAGATTTAAAAACAACATTTCATATCAAGAGTTTATAAAATGAAGCGGAAGTCTACTAAGTCTCAAAACCATCTATTACATCAAGAGTGACCAGGACGTAACCCTGACATCACATAGAATATCCGAAAAGTAAAACTTAAAGAAATAAAGGTTCGGTCCTCGAAACATGAGGACTCACCACTACTAAGTAAAAGCTGAAGGTCACTCCTAGCTACGAGAATGAGAACCTGTAACGTCAGACCCTACATTGGAGAAAACAATATAGGCAAGGATATGTGTTCGTACAAAGATGTACCAAGTATGATAGCAATGCATGGAGTAGTAAAATCATGCTAAAAAGGACCTATTCATGCTCATACAAAGATCAAGTTAAACCATAAGAAAATGTTAGAAAACATCATACTTATCATGGTCATATGCAAGTAAAACTTCTTTTTTGAACACTTGAGAAAATACTTCTTTAAGCAACCTTAGTTAATCTTTAGTATGGAAATTAGCAAACTCGAAGGCGTTGGAAAGAGGACTCAAAAATCTTTTATTTGATATCTCATGGGCTACCTAACTCATCTTGTGCTGAAAGTTATGGTCGTTTGAAGTTGACCTAAAACTCACAATTGAACTCTAACTTGCACAAATCTCAATTTGACTATTTCTAATTTAGTTCTTTCTAAAATTAGCTCTTTCTAAGATTGATGTGTTACATTTTTATTGAAAATTAAAATAAAATATGATTTCAGATTGCATCACACGCGAAAGGAAAGTGAAGAACACTTTTTTTCTGCCATATCAGCATTTTGTGTTTAATAGGCACATGGTTTGAACAATTTAGGTGTTTAATAGGTACTAGCCTTAATTAAGGTGTCTAAATGAAATATGCAGACAACTTTAAGGGGCTATAGATGACTTAAGCCTATAAGGGAATAAAAGAAGAGGATAGTCTGTATGTCAACTTTCCACAATGTTGCGTGCCGTATTCTCCAAAATGTACTAATTTTGAACAATACAACACACATTCAATAATATTTTTTTAAAATCGAATAACATAGATAAATAATGTAAAATTGTATCGTGCACACAACAACTAAAGTCCAATAAATTGAGGATCTATATGTTTCTGAACTAAAAACCTCATTAACAACAAAAGTACAGTAAAACTCTAAAGAATTTTTTAAAATTTCAATCTGACGATGACAATGACACTCAAATTAGTCTATGTTTGAAGTGCAAGTATCATGTCAATCCAAACAAGATATGTTATCAAAATTTATCAAAAGGATAAGTAGAAATTATAAGAAAAATAGTATTTCTTTTAACAACAAAAATATGGTACAATGATATTATGATTTAAAAATATTTTTAATTTCGAATATACATCTAAATTTATTGTTTAATCACTACTAAAGAATAAAAAGCTCTTAAATAAAACGTGTACTTCCTCAAAAATTATGTCAGACTTCGTATGAAAAAACATAAGTTAAGAATTTGTAAAGTCAAGATCAGATATTTCAAATTGATTTGCAGCTTAGCGTGGGTTTGAATTGGGTTTTTCAGTGTACATAATTGACAATTTTATTCTTAAACATTTCAATATTTAATAGGTTACGTAGCAAAATGCTTTCATATCGAAAAGAAGATTATTAACAAAAGCATAAGTTTTCTATGTGTAGAGCATACGCAGACCTTATCACAAATTCGTAGATGTAGAAAGATTGTTTTCGAAAGACCCTCGATTCAACTTAGAATTTCTAATTTATGACTTTTTATTTATAAGTGAAAAGCTAAAAATCGATCCGAATGGACTCTAAGTTATCTCAAAAGACCTTCTCTCATTTCAGCCTTTCTGCCTATGTTGACTTGTTGTAAAGATACCCGGATCTATGATGTTTTCCTGAATTATCTTTACTAAAATGATTGAATTTTAGTAAAAAATGATTTCTCTCATTTGCACTCCACTCTTTCTCATGCTATTTGATGAAAATAATCGTGAATTAGAGTTGAGAGAGTACTAATTTTTTAAGGCTACTTTATATTTCAATTACACATAAAATAGATGTACATAAGTGAAATAACATTACTCTTTTCTTGATGTGTCACAATGAATCAAAATGATCTATTTATAGAAGGAGGGTGCTCGTGCAATTGCCACATAAACATGATATGTTTCACACGTGAAAACTACATCCATGTATGTGTGACCAGTGACATTCATGCACTTTGCAATGTGTCAAGTGACACCTCTTATGCAAGATTTGACAAGTGGCAATTATGCACGATCCATCTCTATGTGTGCGACACGTGTCCATCATGTGTGGCATATGTCATGCAACATGCCACGTATCAGATTGACTAATCACACTAACAAGTATCACATTTCTCAGTCACTTCGTCCTACACGGACACCTCCAAGGGTACTTAAAGTTTAATGAAAGTATTTTCTTCTTTGAATATAAGTAAAACGTTGTTGATTTATCTATGTATTTGAAGGTCTTGGAGGTGAGTTAATTATTTACGTCATGTATGTTGATGACATCTTTCTTCCTACTAATGATCATGGTATGATGTATGATATAAAGACCAATTCTCTCCATCAACTTTGAAAAAAATATATGGAGAGGCATGGACCACTGGGTGTCCATGTATGATAAAGTGTAACAACCGGAAAATTATTGAACTAAGACTCGAACCCTTCTTCGTTGTGAGTAGGATTTTACTAAGGAATTTAAAATTTCTTAAGTGTTAAGGTCAGGTCACTAGATATAGCACCTTGAGTTCCAAAAAGAATTAAAGAGAATTCATTCAAGTCATTCCTTAGTTCTTTTATATTTTGGGTCAACATCAAACGACCATAACTTTCAGTAAAGTATGAGTTAGGAGACCCATAAGATATCAAATAAAAGATCTCTGAGTCCTATTTCCAACGCCACCAAGTTTGCTAATTTTTGAGCTCGTATGAGGGAGATATGCCCTTTTGAAGTCAGGCTGTCCATTTAAGGAAGGTTACCCGAAAATATGATGAGTATTTTGGTCTTATCCTTATCCAATAAGATTAAAACGAAATTTGGTAACATTTATGAGGTCTAAACTGATTTTTTTTAGTTTTCACAAATCCTAATTACGCTTAGGGTTTTAGAAGAAAGTTCAAGAAGAGAAAAGAGGAGAAAAGAGGAAAAGGTTCAAGGTATTCGTCGAGATTTCTTGCAATCTTCGAGGGGTTTTCGCCAAGAATTCGATCGTAAGAGGTATGTAAATTTCCCTAGTGTTGGATTCATTCACCCACGCGCCAATCATTAGTTTCTTTTGCAAATCTATCCATAAATATCGAGAAGTTTAAGTTCTTGATTAGTGTTCTTGAAGTATTATTTTCGTTCTTGAATTAGGATGGGTTGATGAGTCCTTGAGAGGAAAGTTAGGAGTTTGAGAGTTGTTTATGAGTAGATTTTCGTGTACTTATGTTTGGTATTTGAATCTAAGTGAGTTGGGAAGAAACCATTCGATTTTAGGAAAATTAGAGCCAAAAATCGAAGAAGAAATTTTGTCGTATAGTTCTGTGGGAGAGCTGGGCGGCGCGCCCCAGATGCACCAGAGGAGGCTGGGGCGATGCCCCAGCAGAGCGCCAGGTTGCTTCCTCTGAAGTTTAGGGGTTGATGCCCCGCGCCAGCAGTGCGCCAGGGTTGCCTGCCGCCACCCGTTTTCCATCGTTTTACCCGTCTAAGTTCTTTTAAAGTGTACCTTTACTCCCTATTCATTCTAACTACTCTAAACTACATCTAAACATAGATAGATCATTCATAACATGAATTATAACCCTTGAATCCATAATTCAAATTCAAGGAAGAGTTAAGAGTAAAGTTTGAGAAAGTCCCTTTGAGTCTTTTCGAGGAGTCTTCTACAATAAATTTTAAACTGTTTCAAGACTCGAGTAAATGAGTATGAGAATGAAGAGAATGTATTCATGAGTCTGCATTATCATATAGATCCTTCAGTCAACTCGTTTATGCTCAGAAATTCCGCATGAACTCCATAATTTGAGTATCTTTGAGAGGAGTAGTATTTTCAAGTTCTAAGTTCTTGAGTATTGAGTTCCTAACCCTTTTTGAAACTGTATTTCATAATTATGGATTTCTATATGTTATACAAGGAGATCCTTGAGTTGAGTCGGTCATGCCCATAATTCTGCATGCACCCTATGAGTCGAGCATTCATGATATGAGTAGTATCATTGAGTCCTTGAGTTCTGGAGCAATTAAGTTTCGAGTATTGAGTATAAATATGGTTATTGAAAACCTTGAATTGAGTCGTTCACGTCCATAATTCGGCATGAACCTTATTTTGAGAAGTCTTTTACAATTATTCATAATTTGTTTAAAGGCTTGAGTAAATGAGTATGAAGAAGAGTAGAGTCAAGTTTTATTTTCTTTAAAATGATATATGGGAACTAAGTATTCCCAAGAGAAATATTTTTACATTTAAGAAAAGAGGAACACCGATTTCCAAAGAGTTCATGAGTAGTTTTCAGTACTATCTCTTTTAAGAGAAAACCTTTTGAGTAATAATCTCAACGTTGAGGAAGAGAAAATGTTTTCTTTAAAATATAATGAGCTAAGTTATATTTTGAGAGTAGTATTGAGCACCGATATTGGGGAGAGTTCTAACAACCCACAGCCATAAACCATGTAGCCAACATGGGTAGAAAAGGGTCATACTTTTTAGATGATTCCTTTATTGCTTTTTAGCATAGACTAGTGGATCCACTTATGTCACGACCCAGACCATCGTGATTGGCACCCACACTAACCCTCCGGTGGGAGAACCATTAATACTAACCAACTACACTACAACAGAGACATTTAAAGATATGAAAGTATTTTTAAATGCAGAAATTATATAGAGTTCCCATAAACTCCAAAGGTTTTAATAATTAACTAACAAGACTAATGCGGAAGAACAACCCCTAGAACTTGAAAGTCATTGTACCAAAACTCTAATTAACTAACAAGTCTAACAAAACACCCTAAATAAATAGTCTTACTCCGAAAAGAGTAGACTTAAACAAGAGAGATTCATGGCAGCCTGAAAGAACTGGCTCACCCTTGAATCCAATCACGCTCAATAGTCACCTAGCTGAGGTCTATCAATAGCCGCCTGAAAATTCTCTGTACTTAATAAAGACGAGCAAGTTCAGTATCAGTACACAACCACAGTGTAATGGTAGGATCACGCGGCTATTCCAGTAAGCGAAACATATATAAGCAGTTACAACATAGTAAGCATGACATGTACAGAATATATATAGATACCGATTATCATTTCCGGAGCAATGCACAATTCCATATTCTCATTAACAAGTAAACATGGCAATTCAATGGTCCTCTCATTGAACCCATACCCAAACTGTTAGTGTGCCGGAACGTGACACCCGATCTCAATTAGTGTGTCGGATCGTGACACCCGATCCAATATATGTGTCGAAATGCGACACCCGATTCAATATATGTGTCGGAACGTAACACTCGATCCAACGTATGTGTCAGAATGTGAAACCCGATCCAATCAACACAACCACAATCACATTCATACTCATAAGGTACATACTCATAATCATACAATCAAGTGTTGAATCATGGCATACATTTGTTCATTCATACACAATTCATTAGGTTTGATCAATAGTGTTTCATTCACATACAAACATGCATTACAATGAAGCAAATACCAACATACATCACACAAACATGAAATCAAACTATCACATACCTCGAAACCAAGCTTGAATCCCCCTAAGGCACTTGAATCTTTCCTTTCCGGATTCTTTCTGCTTGTTCGTAGTCTAAAAATATACAATTAACGCAAGGATCAATAAACGAGACCTAATTACCTGAATTATAATCAACATATCAACCCTAGGCCAAACCCAAGATCCCAATACCCAATCTAGGGTTTTTTCCACCATTAACCGCAGGTTAAACCTTCCTCCAATAATAATTACCCAAGAATCTAAGTTCTATGGATCGAAAAATGGATTAAGGGAGAAAAAAACCTTACCTTTAGCGCTAGAAGAGGTGGAAAACCTTCAAGAGATAGCCCTGGGTCGTCTCTTAGCTCTCAAGAATGAAATTTTGCAAAAAATAACATTTTTTTTTGGGGGGGGGGTTACCCTATTTAAGTCGTGACTGTCCCGCTACAGCGGGACCCATCCCACTCCAGCGGCCTGCAAGGAGATAGAATGTTGGAATTCGAGTTCCAATCCCCCGTTTCACAACACACCTTCAATCCTTGACATTCAAAAACTACCCGTTCATGCTAAGATCAGTTTCAGGAGTTCTACTCGCCTGAATTAGATTCCATAAAGCCGTACAGGCTCCTTAGAGTCTTGGCTATCCACTCATGTGATCAAATTTATTATTAAATCTCTCATTCATTACCAGATTTCCCTAGACCTCACATGACTCATGTTTCATCAAAATCTGGACTAGGCTAGGAATTCCCAAGTCACTACTCAAAAGTTTTCTGGCCCAAATTCTATCTCCATTGGCTTTTCCATAATGACAGGAACAGGTCGTTACAACTTAGTTAGTATGTTCTATACCCCGGTAAGTATATGAGAGTTCTGGCACCGTGGGCTAGACGTTGTATCATCACATATCTCATAGTGATGGTTGTCAGTTAGAAAATCTCCCAAACATAGTTATTTTGTATCTTTACATACAAATAAGAGTCATTATTGTATTTTCATACAATTGAGTTATTATTGTATTTTTTCATACAACAGAGTTATTTTCTATAGTTTTAAAATATTTTCAGATATTGCATCTTTTATTGTTGCTTTATCCTTGAGTATCTAGAGTGGAACTATGCTTCACTGAGTTGAGTATCTTATTGTTGAGTTGATCCCTATTTCTCTGAGTTGAGTTAAACTATGTTTCACTGAGTTGAGTATCTTATTGTTGAGTTGAGCCTTATTTCTCTGAGGTGTGTTGAACTATGTTTCACCTTGTTGAGTATCTTATTGTTGAGTTGAGCCCTATTTCTGTCAATTGAGTTGAACTATGTTTCACTGAGTTGAGTACCTTATTTCATTGAGTTGAGTTAAGTAGAGTTGAGTTGAGAAGAGGTAAGTATGTTTCTTTTCCATTAGTTCAAGCTTATGTTTATGCTTTAGAATTCTCCTTACATGCTCGTACATTCAATATTCAGGGTCATCAACAGAAGCTTTGTTGATAGCACTTGCAGTTCCAGTCAGCTTTGGTGAGCCTTCTTATATTTCGGAGGATTTCACCTTTATCTTACAGTTAATAGTTTGAGATGTTGTGGGTCTTGTCTGAATATCCTTCTGTAATAGTAGAGGTTCATAGATAGACAAAGTTGAGTAGTTTTCAGTATGTATCTCCTTTGAGTTGTTTTTACAAACTCTGAATTTATCTATTGAGTATTTTTTAGATTATTTTAAAGATTGAGTATTTCAGTTATTGATTTTAATTCAATTTTTAAGCTTTTATATGCTTGAGTTAATCTCCTGCTTGTAGTCAGCCAGGATGAGGGTTCTCTTGGAGACCAACAATGGTTCTCAAGTGCCGGCCACGTCCAAGGTGTAGATTCAGGTCGTGACATAAAGTCACTGAGAAACGTGACATCACATCACTTGCACCATACATGATGTACATGTGTTGCGCATAAAGAGAGGGGTCTTTCATGGTTGATACTTGTCAAAAATACATAAGAGGTGTCACTTGAAACATTGCAAAGCTATGGATGACACTTGTCATATATGTGTAAAGGTGATTTGCATGAGTGACATGTGTCACTCTTATGTCGCGATTGCACAATCCTCCTCCTTATATAAATAGCTCATTATGACTTTATTGTTATTCATTAAGAAAAGAGTAATTTCATTTCATTTATATACTATGTATAATTGAAATATAAAGCAGCCTTAAGAAATTAGTACTCACTGAACTGCAATTTATAATTATTTCCATCAAATTGCGTGAGAAAAAGTGTTGTGCAATGGAGAGAAAATAGTTTGCCTAAAGTTCAATCATTCCGGTAAAGATAATTCAAGAAAATAGATGCAAGTATGTTTTCTTGATTAATGTACTTCAATTTATTTTTGTGAGTTCCTCATTTAGAATACTTTCAGCCACCTTCCATAAATACTTACATTCGACTTTTCTTATAAATACAATCAATTAAATTTCATCTATTTTAGCTAGTGATTGTATCGGTCATTGCGTGATCAGTAAAGGTAATGTAGACCTTTCAAGCTTGTTTCATTAAAAAATTATGAATAATGTGGAATCAAATTTGTAGATTATCTTATTGAACTGTCATGCATGATGATCAAAGATCAAGTAACCCTTCAGATACCAAGTTTTTATGCATGGTAATAAAAAAACCAAGAAATCGACATCTCCATATTTAATAAACTTTCATATTTACGGAGTATGACGACCATTAAAACTCTTTTCATGTTCAACTATCTATATTATGGACTTAAAAGTTGAAGATCCTCCATTTGGTTTGAATCAACTTGAGCGAAGAAATAAAAAATAAGTACAGATAAATGAAAATGATAAATCGAAGAGAGTGGTACTACTTATCTGTTATGCTTTCGACCATTTTTTGGTAGCTATAGAAAAAAAATTGATCTCATCAAATCAGGAGCAAATGATGAATGTTAATCTATAGATAAAGCTCTAGATTTTCTTTCTCTTTCATTATTAGCTAATGAGAATGTAGATGATTATTACCTTAACTATACCTCCTCCTTCAAAATATATATATAGGTGTTTTATACTTTGAAAAGGCATGACTAATTAAGTAGAAAACTCATATTGTATTTGATGAGAAGTGAGTCTTAAATAGAGATAAATTTAAAATTTTTAATTGCAAAAGTTATTTCGCAATATCATATTAATAATATAATGTTAAAAAGTGACAAAATGTAGATGAGATATTTTCTTGCAAATAACGGATAAAATATCAGGATAACTAGAGAAATAAAAAATAATAATTTATTGAGGATAAAGAACGGGGAAACGAGAAAGAAAAAAAATTATTTAAGTTATAATCTTACTTGAATCCAACATAGTTTCAGAAGTAAGGTATGATGAGAGACTCCAATTAACTTAAAATAAAAAGAACTAAAACAATTTGGATGGATAGACTACATTCCAAAATGTTAACATATCGTTCTTCATGACTCTTTTTTTTCATAGACACTATTTCTGTAAATTCATCATTCATTCTCCTATCATCCATTAATTCATCACAAAATGACTTAGTTGAAATAATAAAATTCATTGTATTCAAACCTCTTCTTGAAGAGAGATTTGAAACCCCAACAACAAACTATTCGTGATTAGTAAAGAAATAACATTACATTAGACACAAGCTGGGAAAATTCACACACATTAATCATTTAGTAGTCGAGAGCATAGTTCTAGTTCAAAAGTTAGAAAATCATTTGATTTTCTTTTTGGAATTAAAAAGTTTAATAGGACAAATCTCAATAATACTAGTAGGGATCAGTGTATCCCCACTTCCTTCCGAACTATTCTAGAAAAATCTAGTGATAAATCAATTATTCTAAAATAGTTAGAGATGGTCAGTTTAAATACGACACTGCCACGATCCAAGCCTATACCCTGGACGTGGCCGGCACTCGAGAACCATTGTTGGTCCCCAAGCGAACCCTCATCCTGGCTGACTACAAGCGGAAGACTAACTCAAGCATACAAAAGCTTAAAAAACTGAATTAAGTTCAATAACTCAAATACTCAATCTTTAAAAAGATCTGAAAACTACTCAATAGATAAACTCAGAGTTTGTAAAAACACAACTCAAAGAAGATACATTCTGAAAACTACTCAACTTTTTCTATCTGTGAAGCCTCTACTATTACAGAAGGATATCGGGACAAGACCCACGACATCTCAAAACTACTAACTGTAAGATAAAGGTGAAGTCCTCCGGAATATAAGATGGCTCACCAAAGCTGACTGGAATATCACATGACCTCAATGAAACGCCTGTTGATGATCATGAATACATGTATCTGCATCATGAAATGATGCAGGCCAAATGGCTTAGTACATGGAATGTACGAGTATGTAATTGGAATTCTAAATCATAAACATAAGCTTGAACTGATGGGAAAGAAACATACTTACCTCTTCTCAACTCACTCAAATCAGCACAAAGAAACATAGTTCAACTCAATAATAAAAGACTCAACTCTGTGAAACATAGTTCAACTCAACTCAGAGAAATAAGGCTCAACTCAACAATAAGATAATCTACTCTATAAAACATAGTTCAACTCTGCATACTCAAGGATAAAGCAACAATAAAATATGCAATATATGGAAAGCTTTTAAAACAGTAGATCGCAACTCAGTGTATTGAAGAATACAATAATAACTCAATTTGTATATAAATATACAATATAACTCTATGGGAGATTCTTTAACCAACAACCATCACTATGAGCTATATGATGATACAATGTCTAGCCCACGCTGTCAGAACTGTCATATACTTTGCCGGGATATAAAACCTACTACTAAGTGGATCCACTAGTCTATGCTAAAAAGCATTAAGGAATCATCTAAAAAGTCTGACCCTTTCTACCCACATTGGCTACATGGTTTATGGGGGTTGTGAGTTGTATGAACTCTCCCCCATATCGGTGCTCAATACTACTCCCAAAATATACTAGCTCATATGTTTAAAAACATAACTCTTTTTGTGGTTTGTAATTATTACTCAAAAATCTTTCTCTTAAAAGAGATGGTACGCAAACTTCTCAAAACTCTTTTGGAAATCTCATTTTCCTCTCATCTTAAATGTAAAACCATTTACCCTTAGGAATACTTAATTCCCATATAACATTTTAAAGAAAATGAACTCAGCTCTACTCTTCCTAAACTCAGTACTCAAGTCTTTAAAATAAGTTTTAAAATAATTTGTAAAAAGACTTCTTAAAATAGGGTTCATACCGAATTATGGACATGAATGACTTAATTCAAAGTTTTCAATAACCATGCGTAGAACTCAATACTTGGAACTCAGCAACTCCATAACTCAAGGAGAAAATGATACTACTCATCTCAAGAATGCTAGACTCAGAGGGTTCATGCTGAATTATGGACATAAACTACTCAACTCAAGGACTCAATCATACTTCTCATCTCAAGACTGCTCGACTCATAGGGTTCATGCAGAATTATAGGCATGAACTACTCAACTCAAGGACCCCCCATGATTAGGAATATAATCCCAAAATGATTAGGACCTCAATACTCAAGACTTAGAACTTGAAGATACTACTCCTCTCAAAGATATTCAATTTATGGAGTTCATGCAGAATTATGGGCATGAATGACTCGACTCATGGGTCTACATAACAATATGAAACTCATGTATACGAATATCTCATTCTCATACTTACTTCCTCAAACGTTAGCTAAAATCGATAGTTGATCTCAAAGTATTCACAATTGAACTGAAAGACTTTCTTGAACTCTACTCTTAACTCTTTCTTAAATTTGAATTATGAATTATGAATTATGAATTCAAGAGTTATGATTCATGATATGAAGGATCTCGATGATAGTGTAGACTCATGGATACATTTTCCTCATTCTCATACTCACTTACTTGAGGCTTGAAACAAGTTATTAGAAATTGTAGAAGGCTCCTCAAAAGACTCAAAGGGACTTTCTCAAAAGACTCAAAGGGACTTTCTCAAAAGACTCGAAAGAACTCTCAAGACTTCACTCTTAACTCTACCTTGAATTTGAATTATGAATTCAAGATTAGTATTTATGATAGGAAGGATATTGTGATGATTAAATGAGTTTTAGATAGTTAATAATGAGAAATGGTTGAAAAACACTATTTGGGGAGCAAGTCCACGATGCGGAGATGAATTATAATGTCTGTTCGCAAAATAAATTTTGAAACAGTGGAGTCCGCATTTTCTCCGCGACGCCGAGAGGGAAATTTTAATTTTGAGAAGAGCGGACCTGGTATCTTATTTTCTGCCCGATCTTTTTTTACTCATTTTTCGACCCTAATTCACCTAGAATCGAATGGTTTCTTTCCCAATCACTTAGATTCGAATACTCAACTTATGTACATGATAATCTGCTCCAAACCACCCTCAATTCACTAACTTTTATCTCAAGAACTCATCAAACCCATCCTAGTTCAAGAACGGAAACAATACTTTCGAGAAATAAATCAAGAACTCAAATTCTTCAACTACAAAAATGAAACTTCGCTGAACATAACATGATTGGCGTGTGGGTGAATAGACCCAACACTATGAGAAACTCACATACCTCAAAGAACTAGGTTCTTGGAAAAATCTTAAATTTCTTGAATGAACGCTTGAAACTTTGAACTTTTTCTCCTCTTGAATCTTCTCTCTAAAACCCTAAATGCTTTTAGGTATGAATGAAACTGATTCTTATAATTTTGGACCCTTAATTGGATGTAATTCACGTTTAGAATAAGTGGGGGTAAGGAAAACACTAAAAGACCCCTCCTATTTTTGGGCAACTTTCCTTAAATAGACAGCCTGACTTCAAAAGGGCATATATCCCTCATACGAGCTCAAAAATTAGCAAACTTAGTGGTGTTGGAAAGAGGACATAGAGATCTTTGTTTTGATACCTTATGTGTCTCCTAACTCATCCTGTACAGAAAGTTGTGGTCGTTTGAACTTGACCCAAAACTGAAAAGAACTAAGGAACGACTTGAATGAATTCTCTTTAATTCTTTTTGGAACTCAAGGTGATATATCTAGTTACCTGACCTTAATACTTAAGAATTTTTATATTCCTTGGTAAAATCCTACTCACAACGAAGAAGGGTTCGAGTATTAGCTCAAAAATTTTCTGGGGTGTTACGTTATCTCCCACTTGGGATCATTCGTCCTTGAATGACGGCTGGACTGGTTATGGAACGGGGTTACTCTCACTATCTCCTCTGACTCATGAACTTTCCTACTAACACAGGCTGGACTGATTCGTACCAAGAGTTGGGACCTTCTATAGCACCTAAGTAAAGAACGATGCTATTGTGAACATAGTCAGACTTTCTCTGAAGTTACCTTATCTGAAACAAACGAAATCTGGGCATGAAGTAAGAATAGGAATACCATGCCTGGGGTGATATGACTGTTAAATATTAAGCTTAGCAACACTCCTCAACTATGCTCTTCTTTCCTTATACCATACCTCATTGGCTGCAACTCATAGTTCCCTCAAGGGTACATGACTTCTCTTACCAAGGCCTGAGTCTAATGACACGCTCTTACTATATTCAAGCTTAACCCAAATCCTAAGGTTCGGGTTCTATACCTTTCTATAGGGAGTCTCATCCCAAGAACATTACTCTTTACCACCTCATTTAATCAACATTGGGCTCATATCAAGAACTATGTCATGTTTAACAACACCACATTCCAGCTTAGTATTCTAACAACTCCTTGGACTCTTACTAATCAAATCCTTAAGAAGTTCTCATTCTCTCATCATCCCTGCCATACCAACTAGAATTTCCTGCATTATTACTCGGGACTAACTAAGGTCTCTCATTTAACTATTTCTCATAGTAAAACCTCATCCTCCTCATTTATAACCTTAGGTGGAATTATCACGCCATCATTATCACGATGAGAACATTAATCACCGCCTTCTAACATCACTCCACTATTAAAAGGATTTCTGAAAATATATCTCCCATACTCTTTTGAGCCCATTACTATCTTATTCTCAACACTGGACTTGTATATCATCTTATCATCTCTCCCTTAGGTCTAAATCTGACACTTGGAAGTTATGGACCTATTCCATCATCTCTAAACTGGTGTACATCCCCTTTTCACAACTTAACTACTATTTGCTCACTTATTATACCTCATTACTTAATCGGTTCTATAAACTTTGGAACATCATGGCCCTCTCAAACAATTCATAAGTCTAGCTTAGATCTATCACTTCATGAATACTCTGTGCTTCTATTCAACACACATATTTAGTCTCCTCTAACACGATGGCAAATCGACATCAACTCTATTTTGGTTAAAATATACTTTATCTCATCATGACTAGTAACTATTCCTCTTCCCTCTATCAAGAACTCTCTACAACATTATTATTCCTTATTTCACTCATAAAGGAACTCATCACTTATAACTGATTGCGTGCATAATTGCAATAACATAATCTTCCCCATCACTATCTCCCTTTCACAGATTACTGAACTTCTGCATACTTTCCTCTAACTCTGGGCACTTTCACTACTACTGCTAATAATTTCATAACTCATGCTACCTTTTCGGATGAAAATATTTCCCAAGCTCTAAACACACTTCCTAATAAGGATCTCAACTGAAACATGACTTAGAGAAAAGAGTACAACTCGCTTTTAGCTTGAATGCACGATTCATATGAACATGAGCGCATTCCTTTAAAACTCAACACTTAACTCACTCCTGGGCTTCTATCAAGCCCCGCAGGAGTCTCATGACTTCCTCAAGATTTTGTTAAGAGTAACTCATCGGTAGAAAACTGACTTTGCTTTTCAATCACCTCTAGTATGGGGGGTAGTCAAATGGATATGCGAACGCACGAGTTAGAATACGTCTCTATGACATAGCTCTATTGCAAGATTTAGAGTATGAAAAAAGGGAAAGTTTTCCTAAATGTCTGTAGTCACTCATTTATAAAAGTGGGCCCCTCACAACCATAAATAAGATCCTACTTGACACGACTTCATAGACACCCTAGGAGATTTGAACTCTGTTCTCTGATACCAAGTTTGTGACGATCCGAGCCTACACCCAGGACGTGACCGACACTCGAGAACCACTGTTAGTCCCCAAGCGAAAGCTCATCCTGGCTGACTACTAGCGGAAGACTAACTCAAGCAGACAAAAGCTTAAAAAGTGAATTAATTTCAATAACTCAAATACTCAATCTTTAAAAAAATCTGAAAACTACACAACAGATAAACTCAGAGTTTGTAAAAAAAATAACTGAAAGAAGATACATTCTGAAAACTACTCAACTTTATCTATCTATGAAGCCTCTACTATAACAGAAGGATATCAGGACAAGACCCAGGATATCTCAAAACTACTAACTGTAAGATAAAGGTGAAATCACCCGGAATATAAGATGGCTCACCCAAGCTAACTAGAATATCACATGATCTCAACAAAACGCCTGTTGATGATCCTGAATACCTTTACCTGCATCATGAAATGATGCAGGCCAAATGGCTCAGTACATGGAATGTAAAAGCATGTAAGGGGAATTCTAAAGAATAAACATAAGCTTGAACTGATGGGAAAGAAACATACTTACCTCTTCTCAACTCACTCAACTCAACTCAACTCAACTCAAAGAAACATAGTTCAACCCAATAATAAAAGACTCAACTCTGTGAAATATGGTTCAACTCAACTCAAATAAATAGGGTTCAACTCAACAATAAGATACTCAACTCTGTGAAACATAGTTCAACTCTCTATACTCAAGGATAAAGCAACAATAAAAGATGCAATATATGGAAAGCTTTTAAAACAGTAGATAGCAACTCAGTGTATTGAAGAATACAATAATAAATCAATTTCTATATAAAAATACTTTATAACTCTGTGGGATATTCTCTAACCGACAACCATCACTATGAGCTATGTGATGATACAACGTCTAGCCCACACTACCAGAACTGTCCTATACTTTACCAGGGTATAGAACCTACTACTAAGTGGATCCACTAGTCTATGCTAAAAAGCATTAAGGAATCATATAAAAAGTATGACCCTTTCTACACACGTTGGCTACATGGTTTATGGAGGCTGTGAGTTGTATGAACTCTCCTCCATATTGGTGCTCAATACTACTTCTAAAATATACTAGCTCATATGTTTAAAAACATAACTCTTTTTGTCTTTTGAGATTATTACTCAAAAAAATTTCTCTGAAAAGAGATCGTACTCAAACTACTCAAAACTCTTTTGGAAATCTCAGTTTCCTCTCATCTTAAATGTAAAAACATTTACTCTTGGGAATACTTAGCTCCCACATATCATTTTTTTAAAAATGAACTCATCTCTACTCTACCTCAACTCAGTAATCAAGTCTTTAAAACAAGTTTTAAAACAATTTGTAAAAAGTCTTCTTAAAATAGTGTTCATGCTGAATTATGGACGTGAAAAACTTAATTTAAGGTTTTCAATAACCATGCATAGAACTCAATCATTGGAACTCAGCAGCTCCAGAACTCAAGGAGTCAATAATACTACTCATCTCAAGAATGCTCGACTCGGAGGGTTCATACGGAATTATGGGCATGAAATACTCAACTCAAGGACTCAATGATACTTGTCATCTCAAGGGTGTTCGACTCATAGGGTTCATGCAGAATTATGGGCATGAACTACTCAACTAGAGGACCTTCATGGGTAACATGTAGTAGCCCTATGATTAGGAATATAATCCAAAAATGATTAGCAACCCAATACTCAAGACTTAGAACTTAAAGATACCATTTCTCTCAAAGATACTCAATTTATAGAGTTCATGCAAAATTATGGGAATAAACGACTAGACTCATGGGTCTACATAACAATATGGAACTCCTGTATACGACTCTTCTCAATCTCATACTTACTTCCTCATAGCTTAGCTCAAATCGATAGTTCATCTCAAAGGATTCACAATTAAACTCAAAGGCTTTCTTGAACTCTACTCTTAACTCTTTCTTGAATTTGAATTATGAATTCAAGAGTTATGATTCATCATATAAAGAATCTCGATGATAGTGTAGACTCATGATTACAATTTCCTCATTCTCATATTCACTTACTTGAGTCTTGAAATAGGTTATTAGAAATTTTAGAAGACTCCTTAAAAGACTCAAAGGGACTTTCTCAAAAAACTCGAAAGAACTCTCAAGACTTCACTCTTAACTCTACCTTGAATTTGAATTATGAATTCCAGGTTATGATTTATGATAGAAAGGATATCGTGATGATTAAAAGAGTGTTAGATAGTTAATAATGAGAAACGGTTGAAAAACACTATTTGGGGAGCAAGTCCATGACGCGAAGATGGATTATAATGTTTGGTCGCGAAATAATTATTGAAAGAGTGGAGTCTGCGTTCTCTCTGCGATGTGGAGAGGGAAATTTCAATTCTGAGGAACAGGTCCGCGACGTGGACCTGGCATCTTATTTTAATCCCGATCTTGTCTTACTCATTTTTCGACCCTAATCACATAGAATCGAATGATTTTTTTTCCAATCACTTAGATTCGAATACTCAACTTATGTACACGATAATCTACTCCAAACCACCCTCAATTCACTAACTTTTATCACAAGAACTCATCAAACCCATCCTAATTCAAGAACGGAAACAATACTTTCAAGAAACAAATCAAGAACTCAAATTCTTCAACTACAAGAACGAAACTTCGCTGAAAATAACATGATTGGTGTGTGGGTGAACACATTCAATACTATGAGAAACTCACATACCTCAAAGAACTAACTTGATTTTCTTGAACGAACTCTTGAAACATTGAACTTTTTCTCCTCTTGAATCTTCTCTCTAAAACCCTAAACGCTTTTGGAGATGAATGAAACTGATTAGAATCAGTTTAGACCCTTAATTGGGTTTAATTCGAGTTTAGAATAAGTGGGGGTAAGGAAAAGACTAAAATACCTCTCTTATTTTTGGGTAACTTTCCTTAAATGGACAGCCTGACTTCAAAAGGGCATATCTCCCTAATACGAACTCAAAAATTAGCAAACTTGGTGGTGTTGGAAAGAGGACTCAGAGATTTTTTATTTGATATCTTATGGATCTCCTAACTCATCCTGTACTAAAAGTTATGGTTGTTTGAAGTTGACCTAAAATTTAAAACAACTAAGGAACGACTTGAATGAATTCTCTTTAATTCTTTTTGGAACTCAAGGTGCTATACCTAGTGACCTGACCTTAATACTCAAGAAATTTTAAATTCCTTGGTAAAATCCTACTCACAACGAAGAAGGGTTCGAGTCTTAGCTCAAAAAAATTCCGAGGTGTTACAAACACTACAACTACTATTATTGCATTTTAGTTCCAAACAAGTTGGGCCCGTTATACCATTCTCCGAGGCCATATTTTTTAAACAAAAATTCATCTTATGCAACACAATTTAAGTACAATAGACTATACATATATGAGGAAAGAACAACTACAAATATTCTGATCCTAGACACTTCAATAGAAGTAACATTGAATGTGAAGCTAGTTCCTCAAGTAGAATTCATAAGAAGGCAACATAAAAGTTCTTATTTTTCCCCTTTAAGGAATCACTTGTGCTTCTACACATTAACTATTGATAAATGACAAACATTTAAAAAGAGTAACATACTAGCACACCTAAAAGAAACTCATTATGAAAAAGTATTAATAGACCTTCAATTCATTTTCTTTTTTTAGCCTTACTTTGATATACTTCACAAAAGCAGAAGAAAACTTTGCTGGAAGAAAAAAATCTTATAGCAATAACTTCCACGGGCCACCATTAGATTCTATTATTGAAAAATTAGAATCAATGTCATAAAATTTGTGACAATCCATAGCAGTATATATATAATATTTACCCGAAAATGTCATCATGTGTTAGGTGAGGAAACTTTTGGACCAATACAGGTAATGATGTCATTGAAGCAAAATTTGATTATAAAAATTAAAAAATGAAATAATGAACATCCATTTCATTTTTGTTACTATCAAAATTTTGAAACAACAAAGTAAAAATTACCCAATTTTGCAATAACTCTCACACCTTTAATCGCCAGTCAATTAATCTTTAAACACTGAATTTTGAAAAAATTGTAACCATTAAGTCTTTATTTTAGATAAAGAAACGTAAAAAAAATTGGATAAAATTTTATCAACATAAAAAATTTCTACAACATTTTATTTTCTCTCAAAGAATCACTTGTACATTTATATACATTAACGATTGGTAATGAATAACATCCAAAAAGAGTAAGAACGCCGACACAATTGTAAGATATTCATTATCACAAAGTACAATTTAGCTAACATCTAGCTCACACATCTAGGTTGGTTCAACTGCAGTGACAAAATACTATTGAAAGTCTATGGATGTTAAATGGGCAAATTGGACTGAATTAAAATCTTCGTGCGAAAATTCATAACTGTTATTTGTAGAGACCTTAAATTCTTTTATTGAAAACTTCATTTTGATATACTTCATTGGCGGAAAAAAAAACTTTGCAAGAAGCAAAGCATAATCATAAAAATTACGAATATCATAAAAGTAAAATTTACTCATCAAAATTAAAACATGAAAAATGAATTAATATTCATATCATTTTTTACTTTCAAAATTCTGAAATAACATAAGAAAAATCACCTCTTTTTTGAACATGTTTCACACGTGTGATCATTTGAGAAGAAAAAAGATATCTGGGATTAAAATTTTTGAGTAATAATTTTAAGTTGTAGAAATTAATACACTTCTAGCTTTATAAGTGGCTCATCATAAAAAAAATCTTATTCAAATTCAAGGTCTGGGTAGAGAGTGAACACTGAAAAGAGTTTCTTTTATATGCACAAAAATACAGCTAGAAGTATTTCGGACAGGGGTGAACAATTTTTTTTATTAACAAGAGTTAGGTCTATATAAATTTTATCTCTATATAAATTTTATAGAATGATAGGGGCCAAACGTGCAAGGAATGTTCCCAAAAATAGTATTACAAATAATGAAGATGCTTAAGTAATGCAAAAATAGAAACCCTAAAATAAGTTAAGTTATCAACCCCGGCCAAAATTCCGTGAATTAATAAATTAATATAAATATTAGGAAAGAAGAAATTAATAAGTGAAAATGAATTGTTTATTTTGTCAAAATAATTTATCAATCAAATCATTTGTCAAAGTTGAGCCACAATCACGACGCAAGGAGATACCCTCTTCTCAACTCTTTAAGAACTAGAAGGAGTGTTTCTATTTTAAGCACAAAAGAACTCCTATTCATCTCCAATGATAGAGAATTAAACTTTATTTTCCCTCCATCTGTAGGTAAATTCTCATGTAAAATTGGCTCGATATGGCATATGTAAGTTACATTTCAAGTCTAACCTAAATGCATTAGCAATGTGATGTCCTATGCCCAAGATATAAAGTTATAAAGGAACCACACATTCTTGAATGTCCTATTCCTAAGAGCTAGCACAATTGTAATGGTCTATACACCAAGTAATACTCTCATGGATCCTAACCAATTAAGTTGTGTGGTGGACTTATTCCTGGATAAATTGTCTATTTTTTTTGTAATAGAAAAGGGAAAGTTGTGTGGAGGGTTGTTAAGAGAGAAAAACAAAGATATTTTTCTGACATCTTTGTTTATAATAAGGTATGAGACAAAATCATGTATTTTTACAAGTTTTGGGACTTTGTGCATTTACTTGGGAATGTGAACGATTGATAATTTTCAGCATTCAATTGAATTACGGCCCATTCCGATAGATTCTATTTGACCTCTTTTAATCTTAAAGCTCTTAACTTTAGATCTTGAATTTTGAAAATTGCAGGTTTCAAGTCTAATTTGTTGCTGGAATTTAAATACAAGCTTTTACTTTCATAGTTTCAAATTTGAATCTGGAGAAGTAATTAACAAACATTGAACAAGTTCATGATCTATGTAATTTTTCAGCTTTCAGAATATGACATACCAAATTATCAAATTAAAATTATTCATAAAACAATAGTTGAGAACAAATTATTCTCTTTATTAATCCTAATTTATGATTCTTCTACATAATATCGTGTTTTTACTATTTGAAAAAAATACTTGAATTGAGCTTGGTATTTCATTGGAACAAACTCTCATTCTTTTGTTGAAAGTTGATTTTTTCTAACAAACACAAGGTCAAAATGCTTTAACATGTGTATCTTGAGGAGGAGAGAAAGCAAAGTAGAAAATTTTCTTCTATTTTTTTGGGTTTTGTAATAGAAAGGAAAAGTTGTGTTCAATTAATTAATCAAGTGTCTAGATGAAAAATCTGGGTAAGTCGACATGTAGGATTCCACGTAGGATTGTGTGATCTATTTGTTCCACTTTATATAAGTTTATGTGTCTACTTGTGTACACCTAAAGTTGCAGGGCAAAAATATGAGCTGAGACCAAGTTAAATGACATAATTATGTATTATTCCATTAAGAAATATGCATTAGTGTATTTCATATTTTCTTTATGTTACCCAAAACAAAGACTTTTTTGTGACATCTTTGTCTATAACAAGGTATCAGACAAAATACATATGTTATATACAAGTGGTGGAACTTTGTGTTGTTTCTTCCATTTGAATTGTCAATGTGAACTATTGATAGTTTCCTGCATTCATTTGTGTGACACGTTGAATGTGGATATGTGATTGACAACTTCAAATGGACTGAAAATGAATACGTAACCAGTAGTAAATTTTTCTTTGCTTAATTTTTTACATATATACCTTATAAAAATGTAACACCTCATACTTCAAGAAAGGGCTAAAAATGGCAAACGGGTAAGTCCACGAACCCAAAATGGACCATGGACCGTTCATGGCACCCTAAAAGGGCCGTGTACGGGTCCACGGCCTGTTAAGGGCATCGTGAGACCATCCAGGACTGCCCCTAGGCACGAGTCACCTGGACGGTGCCCTAGACGACCCGTGGTGACTTGGACGTCCTGTCTAGGTGTCTGTACAAGTCACCTAGATAGTGAGGTTGCACTCAAGGTCCCTGTGAAGGACCATGAATGCCTAGACGGTCCGTGAAACTTCACAGAAACCGTGAAGTCGTCCGTGAAAGAGACTTAGCGGACTTTGAATTTTTGGTCAACTTCAAACGATCGTATTTTTTAGAACAAAATTAATTAGGTGGCCAATAACCTATACCATTAAAGGTCTTTGAGTCCTCTTTCCAACTCAACCAAGTTTTCCTAATTCTGAGCCTGGAGTAAAAAGTTATGCATGTTTTAGTGAATCCCTATCGGGAAGGTGAAGCTTCACGACCGGATATACGGCCCGTGAAGCCTTAGATGGCTCGTGAAGCCTCTCTTGTGAGGCACCTTACCAGTTTTTAAGTTAGGGTCAGTGTGGTATTTTCCCAAAGTGTTTGGTACCCAAACTACATCATTTTAAACCCTATTTCAAGACTATATGTAACACCTCAGTATTTGAAAGAGCTAAATCTAGAAAGAACAAATCTGGAAAGAGCCAGATTTGAAATTTTACAAGTGATGCCCAAGTTGTGACTTTTAGGTCAACTTCAAATGACCATAACCTTCAGTACAAGATGAGTTAGGTGGCCCACAAGATATGAAATGAAAGGTCTTCAAATCCTCTTTCCAACGCCATAAAGTTTGTTAAATTTCAAGCTCGTATGAGGGAGATATGCCCGTTTGAAGTCAGTCTGTCCAGTAAAGGAAAGTTACCCGAAAATGTGAGGGGTATTTTGGTCTTTTCCTTACCCAATCAGATTAAAATGATTTTTAGTATCATTTTGAGGTCAAATATGATTTGGGTCAGTTTTAAAAATCCTAATTACGCTTAGGGTTTTAGAATAGAGTTCAAGAAGAAAAAAGAGGGAAGGTTCAAGGCGTTCATCAAGTTTTCTTGCGAATGGAGGATTGTTTCGCCAAGGGTTTGATCCCTACGAGGTATGTGAGTTCTCATAGTGTTCGGTTCGTTCACCCACAGGACAATCATGCTATTTTAATGCAAATTTCATTCTTGAGTTTGAAGGATTTGAATTCTTGATGAGTTTTCTTGAAATTTCCTTCGTAATCTTGATTGTTGGGGTTTTGATGAGTTCTTGTAATGTGGATCTTGTGTTTGAGTATTGTTCTTGAATAGTTTAGAGAGAATTTCGTTGTAATTATGTTGGGTCTAAGAATCCTGTAACACTCCGGAACTAGTAGGCTAAGCTAGAGCTTGACATTAGGGTAAGAGCCTTAAATGTACCTCCCCGTACCTTAAAATTAATGTTTTCATGTTAGAACATCAAGGCCTAAACCCCAAGGACCAACCATGGGTCCTTGAGGAAAAGACCTAGAAGGGCTGCCAGGCAGTGACACACGGAGGGCACCCACGCCTCGTGGGTCAACCCACGCCTCGTGGGTCAACCCACACCTCGTGGGTCAACCCACGCTCCGTGGGTAGGCATCTATAGATCAAGCCCCCCAAAACAGGCCCCAGAACCCCGACCCACTCTTCACCAGAACGGGCTGTGGGTCCAACCACGGTCTGTAGGTCAGGGGGTCGTGGGTCACACCTGGAAGCTGATTTTTGGGAGTTAGTTGAGGGTTAGTTTAGGGTTTTCCTTTTTAAGTTAATGTTAAGTGACATCATTTTACACTTAATTAAACTAACTATATAAGGTTTTTAAGTCCCTAAACTAAGTCATCTAAACCATAACCACCAACTTCCCAAATAAAAATCAATTTTCCCCAAAATCTTCTCTCTAGAACTCCAAGGAAAAAGAAGGAGAAAATCAAGCTAGGGTTTGAAGGAGGAGGATTTTTCACTCGATTTCTTTGGAGAATCAATCCAAGGTATGGTAGCTTTTCATCTATGGGTACTCTTCACCCATAAAGTCCCTTCAAAACTCAATTTCACAACTTGAAATTCCCCCAAAAAGCTAGGGTTTCACTCCAAGTAATGGATTCCTTTCCAAAAATGATTTTAATGATTTAATTGCTTTATATTATGATCAAATTGGTGAATTACTACTGTTTTCATGATGAATTACCCAAGAATCCATGAATTCCCTTATTTTTCCAAATTGGATCTCAAAGTGTGGGTATTAATTGATACTAGTAGAATGTGGTAGAATTATGCATGTAGTAGTTGATCTAAATGAATTATGTTATCATCCATATCTAATGTAGTGATTCCAGATGTGTTGATGAATTATGATCTAGTATCCTTGAAGGACAATGTATGATAATTGTACATGATTGGGAGAATTGTGCATGTGCTTTGAAGATACTTTGAGAGTAAAGTTTCTATGATTATGAAGCAATTGTGGTATTGTTGAAAGGTTATTCTCACCTATACCCTTATACATGACTATGCATGAAATGTCCAAGACTATGATAATCTTGTTGTGTTTGTTGAAAGGATATTCTCATGAAAACATATGAACACGATGTGAAAGGTTTCCTCACATAATAATGGTTCTGAGGTTGAAAGGCTATTCTTACCTAGTGAATCTATGAGCTATATCATGATATCGTGTTGGATTGAGTGTTAGGGCATTCTTCCATAAACATGAACATAAGTCAAGACTTAACATGAACTTAAAGGGAATTAGGCTTAACACCGAGTGGACATGAATATGAGATGGGAGCTTTTACATCAGTTAGTCTGGCTTCCCAAATGGACTCCTTCTACGTCAGTTAGTCCGGGTTCCCAAAACAGTTATCTCATGAGATGGAAACCTTCTACCTCAGAAGTCTGTGTTTCTAGTAACAATCTCCCTATCCCATAACTATGTGCCCACATTGGTCTTTAGCTAGTGGATCCACCTAAGCTAACAAACTTTAGTTCTACCTTAGGAAATTAGGACACCTCTTTTCAGTGTGGGGCATGACACCGGATTCCATGTTAAGCTTACATGGTCTATGTCGGTTAAGGCGTATTCCCTCCATGACAAGAACATGAACTATGAATAAGAACATGAGTTATGTAATATGGTTCTTCAAGAGGTTCTACTTAGTGTTAGTGGGGGTATGGGACTTCATTCATGCATTGCACAAGTAGGCTTTGAGAGTGATCATGGTGTGTTTCTCTTATGTTATGATGATTTATGAATTAATGCATGCTTTATATGGATTGTTGCTATGAGTGGATTTCCTTGATATGAGTTATTGAACATGAATGTTTTCTTGTCTAAGGTTGGAACTCACATATAGAAGAAGAGCAGAGACAATACTATCAAGAATGGACTGAAAAAAATGACCCTTGGAGGAGAGAGGAGAGTCATGAAGAGGACAACACACAATCAAGTGACGGCCCAAGATCAAAGAGTAGTTCAGGTAGCTGATGAGTTGATGATTTGTTGTCGCGTATCCTAGATAAGGTTGAAGGATCTGATGACATGCTTAAGGAGATGAAAGCCGATTTCTCATCGTTGAATAATAGAGTGAATTCTCACGCAGATGTAATCAAGCAACTTGAGGGTAAGCTGAGTCAACTTTCATCACAAGTAGAACCCATGGCATTTGAAAGGGTTGAAGCTGAATGCGTAACAACTTTGAGGGCTAACTATGACAAAGATTTGGTGGTTGTGACTCTTAGTGAAAAGATAGCGGTCAGTAATGTTAAAGGTAATAATGGGATGAACACTCATGAAGAGGATAAATATATCGATGAGGAAGAGGGGCTTATTCAAGCACCGGAAAGTGATATGATCAAAGAGAAGGAGGAAAGTCCTAAGGAAATCCCCGCCGATGAGTTGTAAAAAGATAAAGAGAAGGGCACCCCGACTCTAAATATAGTGCAACCTCTTCCAAAAATAACTCCCCCATTTCCTCAACGTCTAAAAAAAAATGAGCATGAAAAGTTTAAGAAATTTCTATCAGTGTTTATGACACATTCTATTAATCTTCCGTTAGTGAAAGCATTATTGGGGATGTCGGGTTATGCTAAATTCATGACGGAGCTGGTCACTAAGAAGAGAAACATGGACTTTGAAACTATTGAAGTTTCTCATAATTGTATTGCCATTTTGACTAGTGAGATGATTATAAAGAAAGAGGATTGGGGGTCATTCACCATCCCATGCACCATTGGTGTGCTTCAATTTGCTAAAGCTTTATGTGATTTGGGAGCAAGTATCAATTTAATGCCCTATGCAATCTTTAAACAACTTGGGCTCGGCGAACCAAAATCAACCACAATGCGGCTTCTTATGGCGGACCGGTCGATCAAACACCCCGTTGGAATACTCTATGACATATTGGTAAAGGTGGACCAATTCATATTTTAGGCTGATTTTGTTATTCCTGATTGTGAGATTGATGCTGAAGTTCCTATTATTTTGGGTAGACCATTTTTAGTAACCGGAAGGGCCCTAGTGGATGTTGAAAGTGGGGAGATGAAGTTACGGGTGAACGAAGATGAGGTCACCTTTAATGTGTGCAAATCAATGAAATACCCAAGTGATATTCATGTGGTTTCAACGATTGATATATTTGATGAAGTGGTGGCCAATGTTAGCCAATTGATGTGTATGAGTGAACCTCTTGAGGCTTTTCTTTCGAATTATGATGAGACCGAAGTTCAAGGGTATTATGAAGTGGTAGTTGCTCTATCGGGATTAGATGAATACTCAAGGAACCCATTGAAGCTCGACATTGATCTAAAGAATCGAGAAAATCCTCCCGTAAAAACTTCCACAGAGGAACCACCGAAGCTTGAGTTGAAAGTGCTCCCAGCTCATCTTCGATATGCATTCTTGGGGGCAAATAACACCTTGCCCATTATCATTGCAGCTGACTTGCTTGAATGGCAAGTAAAATTGCTTCTTGATGTGATACTTCAATATTTTGAGTGATGTGATACTTCAATATTTCTATAGAAGTTTAGACTCAGTGAACAAAGGAGTAGCCGACCAGCTGGCCCGAAGAGGGATAATACTCCAACCATTTGAGGTAGCCTCATCCCTTCTTGATGAAATGGCAAAGATCAATCAGGCATGGTACACTCAAGAGGACCAAGTTTCCCCCTTTAGTTTTAGGATGACAAAAGAGCAACTTGAGAAGGAGAAAGAGAGGGATGAGAATATTAACAAAATGATGTCCCAAATGGAGTTTTTACAAAAGAAAGTGTTAGAAAAATTTGGTGAAACAAAAGAAGTCACAAGAGTGTTTAGAGTTGAGGAGGGTTCTCACCCGTGCTACTTAAAGCCGGGTGGGAATCAAGGTCAGAATGAGGAGGGTTCTCACCCCTGCTACTTAAAGTAGAGTGGGAATCAAGGTTGGAACTCGCATAAGGAAGAAGAGCAGAGACGATACTATCAATAATGGACTGAAAAAAATGACCCTTGGAGGAGAGAGGAGAGTTATAAAGAGGACCACACACAATCAAGTGACGGCCCAAGATCAAAGAGTAGTTCGGGTAGCCTACGAGTGGATGATTTGTTGTCGCGTATCCTAGATAAGGTTGAAGGATCTGATGACATGCTTAAGGAGATGAAACCCAATTTCTCATCATTGAATAATAGAGTGAATTCTCACGCAGATGCAATCAAGCAACTTGAGGGTAAGCTGAGTCAACTTTCATCACAACTAGAACCCATGGCATTTTAAAGGGTTGAAGCTGAATGCGTAACAACTTTGAGGGATGACTATTACAAAGATTTGGTGATTGACTCGAAGTGGAAAGATAGCGGTCAGTAATGTTAAAGGTAATAATGGGATGAACACTCATGAAGAAGAGAAAGATACCGATGAGGAAGAGGGGATTATTCAAGCACTGGAAAGTGATATGATCAAAGAGAAGGAGGAAAGTCCTAAGCAAAACCCCGCCGACGAGTTGCAAAAAGATAAAGAGAAGGGCACCCTGACTTCAAAGATAGTGCAATCTCTTCCCAAAATAGCTCCCCCATTTCCTCAACTTCTCAAAAAGAAAAATGAGGACGAAAAGTTCAAGAAATTTCTATCCGCGTGTAAGACTCATTCTATTAATCTTCCGTTAGTGGAAACATTATTGGAGATGCCGGGTTATGCTAAATTCATGAAGGAGCTGGTCACTAAGAAGAGAAACATGGACTTTGAAACTATTGAAGTTTCTCATAATTGTAGTGCCATTTTGACTAGCGAGATGATTATAAAGAAAGAGGATTCGGGGGCATTCACCATCCCATGCACCATTGGTGTTCTTCAATTTGCTAAAGCTTTATGTGATTTGGGAGCAAGTATCAATTTAGTGCCCTATGCAATCTTTAAACAGCTTGGGCTCGGCGAAACAAAATCAACCACAATGCGGCTTCTTATGGCGGACCGGTCGATCAAACACCCCGTTGGAATACTCTATGACATATTGGTAAAGGTGGACCGATTCATATTTCCAGCTTATTTTGTTATTCCGCATTGTGAGATTGATGTTGAAGTTCCTATTATTTTGGGTAGACCATTTTTAGTAATCGGAAGGGCCCTAGTGGATGTTTAAAGTGGGGAGATGAAGTTACGGGTGAACGAAGATGAGGTCACCGTTAATATGTGCAAAGCAATGAAACACCCAAGTGATATTCATGTGGTTTCAACGATTGATATAATTGATGAAGCGGTGGCCAGTGTGAGCCAATTGATGTGTATGAGTGAACCTCTTGAAGCTATTCTTTCGAATTATGATGAGACCGAAGTTCAAGAGTATTATGAAGTGGTAGTTTCTCTATCGAGATTAGGTGAATACTCACTGACATTGTGGTATTCCACCCGATATTTGCACTCACAAGATTCAACTTGATAGTGAGTGCAAATCGAGTGTCGAACATCAAAGGAGATTGAACCCACAAATGCAGGAGGTGGTAAAAAATGAGATAATCAAGTTGTTGGATGCAGGTGTTATTTACCCTATTGTGGATACCAAATGGGTGAGTCCGGTGCAATGTGTACCCAAAAAAGGTGGCATCACGGTATTCCCAAATGAGAAAGGAGAACTTGTTTCTATGAGACCGGTAACCGTATGGAGGGTATACATGGATTATATAAAGTTAAATTCTTGGACTTAAAAATATCACTTTCCCATTCCTTTATGGATCAAATTCTTGATCGGCTTTTGGAGCGCGGATGGTATTGTTTCTTGGATGGTTATTCCGGGTACAACCAAATCTCTATAGCACCGGAGGATCAAGAGAAAACCATTTCACTTGCCCCTATGGAACTTTCACTTTCAAAAGGATGTCTTTGGGGTTGTGTAATGCACAGGCGACGTTTCAACGTTGCATGTTGTCTATTTTTGCTGACATGGTGGAAGATTCAATGGAAGTTTTCATGGATGACTTCTCAGTTGTGGGTGATTCTTTTGAAACATGTTTAGCACACCTTGGGTAGGTTCTTCAAAGATGTGTGGAAACCAATTTAGTCTTAAATTGGGAGAAATGTCACTTCATGGTCAGGGAAGGTATAGTTCTGGGTCACAAGGTACAACAAAAGGGGTTGGAGGTCGACAAGGCCAATATTGAGGTAATTGAGAAGCTACCCCCACCAATCTCGGTAAAAGCTATTCGTAGTTTCTTGGGGCATGCTGGTTTCTATCGGAGATTCATCAAAGACTTCTCAAAAATTACACACCCATTGTGCAAGCTTTTGGAGAAGGAGGTGCAATTTAGCTTTGATGACACATGTATGGCAGCCTTTAAGTGTTTCAAAGAGAAGTTAATCTAGACCCCGGTGATTATTAGCCCTGATTCATCGGCACCTTTTGAAGTGATGTGTGATGCAAGTGGTACGGCGTTGGGTGTTGTGTTAGGGTAAAAGCGCAACAAACTATTCCACCCAATTTACTATGCCAGAAAAACATTGAATGGTGCTCAACGCAACTATACTGTTACTGAGCAAGAATTACTTGCAGTGGTATACACATTTGAGAAATTCTGGGCATACTCTCTAGGCACAAAAGTGGTAGTTCACACCGATCATGCAGCTCTATGGTACTTAATGGCTAAGAAATATGCAAAACCAAGGCTGATAAGATGGGTGCTGTTATTGCAAGAATTTGACTTTGAAGTCAAAGATAGAAAATGTTACGAAAATCAGGTGGCCGATCACCTATCTAGGTTGGAGGGAAAGGAGAAAAATATATTTGATTTAGACATAAATGAGTCATTCCCAGATGAGCTATTCATGGCCACTCTTACGGAGACTCCTTGTTATGCTGATTTTGCTAACTATGTGGTATGCGGGCTAATGTCGGAAGAGTTGAACTTCTATCAACAAAAACGATTCTTGTTGGATGTCAAAAGATATTTTTGGGATGAACCATATCTATTCAGAGAATGTGCAGACCATATTATTCGGTGATGTGTGCCGGAAGAGGAAATAAATAAAATTCTAAATGCTTGTCATGTTTCGCTTGTTGGTGGTCATCATAGCGGTGTGCGAAAGCCGCTAAAATTCTTCAAAGAGGTTACTATTGACCATCCCTCTACAAAGATGCTCATGAATTTGTCAAGAAATGTATGCAATGCTAAAAACAAGGTGGGGTGTCCAGAAGGCATGAGTTACCTCTTAATCCTATTCTGGAAGTTGAGTTGTTCGATGTCTGGGGAATAGACTTCATGGGGCCGTTTGTGAGCTCGTTTGGAAATAAGTATATTTTAGTGGCTTTGGATTATGTTTCTAAATGGATGGAATCCGTGGCACTACCCAACAATGAAGGGAAGAGTGTTGTTCAATTCTTAAAACGCTACATCTTTGCAAGATTTTGCATCCCACGTGCTATTATTAGTGATGGGGTTTCGTATTTTTACAACATATTATTTGCATCCGTATTGAGTAAATACAGAGTGAAGCATAAAGTGGAAGCACCATATCACCCACAAACGAGTGGCCAAGTCGAGGTTTCGAATCGAGAGATTAAGAGTATCCTGGATAAGACCGTGAATGCAAATAGGACTGATTGATCTCGGAAGCTAGATGATACCCTTTGGCGTATCGCACTGCCTACAAGACACCAATTGGCATGTCTCCATATTAGATGGTTTTTGGGAAATCTTGTCACCTACCGATTGAACTTGAACACAAAGCACTATGGGCATTGAATGTGGATTGGGCGAATGCTTCGAAAGGGAGAGTAGATCAGCTGAACGAAATGGAAGAATTTAAGTTCAGGGAATATGAAAGTTCAGCTCTCTATAAGGAGAAAATGAATAAATGGTATGAGTCTAAAATCCTTAGGAGAGAATTTTGAGCTGGAGATTTTGTGTTGTTGTACAATTCTCGACTGAGACTCTTCCCGAAAAGCTCAAGTCGAAGTGGTCCGGTCCATTTAAAGTGACACGAGTGTTCACGAATGGGGCCATTGAAGTCGAAGTTAAGGAGGGTCCAGCTTTCAAGGTGAATGGGAAGCGTCTGAAGCATTATTTCTGCGAGTGTCATGAGATTTCAGTTATTGATGTGGTGTATATGGAAGATGCTTGAGAGCATTTCCATGTCGTGCCACGAAGTTAAATAAGGCGCTTCTTGAGAGCCAACCCAAGCTTTAGTTGTTTTGAATAATGTGTGCTATTTGTGTAGGTATGAGTGATTCTGTGAGGGTATGACCATTTCAGCGAATCGCCGAACGGAACGGCGAGCTTGACTTGGTTCGCCTTCTTCCCCTCAAGGAGAGGGCTGCAGTTGTAGAATATTCAGCGAAGCATAAAGCTTTCTAGGTGATGCACCGAAGAGGTTAGGCGAGCCTGACTTTCACCGCCTTTTGACCTACCCTGAAAGGCTGGTGTTCTGGAAATTTGGGCAGCGAACTCAAGACACTGAGCGATGCGCCGATGCTGTTCGGCCAGCTCGACTTTCACCACCTTTTGGTCTCAATTAGAGAGCCAATATTCAGGACATTTTGGTGAACTGCATGCAGTTATGCGGTTCGCTGAATCGTTCGGCACTTCCCACATTACTTCGCCGAATGGCCACCCAGTGAAGAATTTTCCTAACTCTGATCTTGTCATTCAGTGCTATTACATTTCTATATTTTTTTATTTTTCCTTGTCCATTTATTTATTTTGCATTGAGGACAATGTTGGATGTTTTTGGTGGGGTGGAACCTTGTTAGGAATACCACCTCTAGATGCTGTTGAATGAACTGTCCTTTACATTTTTGAGTATCAGTTAGGAGAAATACCGATGACGTGAATAGTGCTCTTAATTGAACAAAATGAATGTGCATCTACGATGAGGAAAACGAAGTTACATAGGCAATATGTGAACTTTGAGCATCTTGTTGTGACTAGCCAGTTGTCGAATGAGTCTCTTGTGATGAACATTACATGCTAGCTAGAAAGTTTGGAGTCTTGTTTGATAATTGTATCAATGCCTTGTGTGGTGAGGTTACCTTGAACATTGTGCTTGATGTCACCTAGAATTTACCTCGTTGGTTCGGTTGATTGAGTGATGCAAGGAATAGACATGATCTTAGGCAAAAACTTTCAAGAGTGAGCCTATTTGACAACATACCTCTTTGTGACCAACCTTGTGAGAAGTGTGAACCTTACTTGGCCCCTTTTGAGCCTAACCTTTTCTTGGAAGAAACCTGAACAATTATGACCTCTTTTTAACCCTTCACCCATAACTTTCATGAAGAATGGTTTGTTTGAATAGTCAACTTAGGCCAAAAGTCTAAGTTGGGGTTGCGGTGAAAAAGAAGGAGAATCAAGAAGTGTGAAATATTCCCCCGAGTTGGATTGTATGGAAAATAATGGAACCCCTCCAAAAAAAGAGAGAAAAAAGAATGAAAAAGAAGAAAGAAACGAAAAAAGACGGAAAAAGAGAAAAAGTTGTGAAATAAAGTTGTGAAAATAGAGAAAGAAATAGGGTATCCGGTGATTCATGTATAGTTGAATAATGCGGTGGAATATGATAAAGTTTGAATGAGACAAAGAAGGAGAAGATAATTTTCAAGCCATACTTCATGAAGGTAGAAGCCACTAAGCCTAAATTTCCATACCTTTGCACTCAGCCTTATTACAAGCCTTAAAAAAACCTTTTTGATCTTGCGTGAGCTGAAACGAAGGTTGATTGGAAAATAATGGCAAGCCTATGGGTAGAGTCATGCATGTGTTCATCTTTGTGAGTGTGAGAGTTGTATGTGATTACGGAATCTTAAATTGTTTAGAGATGTGGTGTGAATATGGAATCATCTTCGTTGTGAGGGCATTTGAATACCTTTGTTGAGCTTGAACTTGCATTTGAAGCAAGCATGGTGAGCTTGAGTACTCTTGATGATGGTGAGTCACAATTTGAAACTTTGAGTGCACAATTCATCATTGTATGAGTAATTGGAATCTTGTCGTGTGCATTTATGTTGGGTCTTGTGCAGCACTATTTGTAGACATCCTTGTTAAACTGATTGATCTTGAGTTTTACTTGAGGACAAGCAAGAGTTTAAGTTGGGGGTGTTGATGAGTCCGAGATTGAGACTCATTTAGGGCTTTGTTATGATAGTATAAGTGTCTTCAAATGCCTAATTTATACTCTAAACTGATGTAAAAATGTTGATTTGCAGCTATGAAGGCTAAGGAGCAAGGCAAGGACATGACCGGGCAAAAAAGAGCTAAAAAGCTGAAGGAGTAAAGAAAAGTGATCTTGGTGATCGCCAATACCACTCGGCGAACCTCCGAGTGACTCATCACTCCACCTAAAATTCTAGCATGCCAGCTTTGAGGATGAGAGAAATTGGGCGAGGCACAAACCTTATCGTCGAAGCGTCGACTGGATCGGCGAAGAAAGGTAAGACCGCCGAAAGTTACAGAATGCGCCATGAAGATGCAGGCAGATTGGCAATCCAACGAAGCGAAGGGTGAAGCGCGGAATCCATCGGCGACCCCGACATAGATCGCCTAAATATACAATGCATAATTGGATGAAAACATAAAACTCGAAAGGGATGGACAGGGGCGCTTGGCGAATCGCCGACCAGTTGGCGAAGCCCGACTATCCTCGCCGATATGCCCTAAAAGGCCAAATTTTGGATCAGTATAAATTGATATTTTGAAGAGAGAAAAAGGCATCCAAATATTGTGAAAACTCAGAATTAGAATGAAAACACTGTCTAGTTGGTTTTTAGAAGCCATTTTTAAGTAGATTTCGATTAGGTTTTGTAACGGAAGCTAAATTTACTCATTTTAAGGTTTTGGAAATCAATACCCAACTATGGAGCATGTAATAGGTATTGATTTTTTTCTTTTTATGATGACTAGCTAAAACCCCATTCTTGGGGGTTTGACCATGTAATTAATTACTTAATTTAGCTGATGGGTGTTAGAAATTATTGATTATTTTGCTAATTCGAAGTGGGTCTGATTTATTGTTGCTGTTATTTTGCTGTATTGAATGTTTATTTCATTGTTTCCAGTGTTTCATGCTTGCTTGAGAGAGAAGTTTGAAACCAAGGCTATAGATTAGCACTCGTAGTGACTGGGCTATTGTGGGTTCAGTTCGACAGAGTATATCATAAGTCCTGCTCTACCTATCTAACTCGAGAGAGTAGATGGAGTGAGGTTGTGGGCTGGTTTTCATGTTTAGTCTGTTGATGTTCGAGAGAACTCAATTGAAGCGAGGTAGTTGTTTGAGAGAAAGCTACTTCATCTAAGGTCCATTCTACTCACGAAGAATTAGTAACTTTTAGTAATTAGCTAACACCCATTTTGCCTAATTGGCAGTTGATTGGTCATTCCCCCAAGTACCTCTAAATCATTTGATTACCCATGTTGTTTGTTATTGTTGTGGTTGCTGATTGATATCAAATCCCCCCACCTGACATTTATGTCACCCTTTTGACTTATTTTAGTAATTATGATAATTTCTTGTCCTACAACTAATTAAATCACATTTACTACTTCGTAATTGAATTCAAACATATACTACTCCCTGTGGGTTCGACTCCAACTCTTCATTGGATTTTATACTAGTTAACGACTGTTTACACCTAGAACCGGATGAGGTGTATTTGAGACGTTTATCATGGGTACATCAACATCTAGAGTGAGGGACTTCATTGGAATGAATCCTCCATAGTTTCATGGTTCCAAGTTTGAGGAAGATCCTTAAGAGTTTATTAATGAAGTGTACAAGGTGATAATCATTGGAGTGACGCCGGTGGAAAAGGTGGAACTGGCCGCTTACCAACTTAAGGGTGTTGCTCAAGTTTGGTTCAACCAATGGAAAGAAGAAAGGGTGGTTGATATGGGTCTTCTTGGTTGGGAAAAGCTTAAGGTTGCTTTCCTTGATAGGTTCCTTCCCCTTGAGATGAGGGATGCAAAGGTACTTTAATTCATAAACCTTCTTCAAGGAATCATGAGTCTGAAGAATTATGCTTTGAAGTTCACAAAACTGTCTAGGTATGCTCCTACTATGGTTACCAATAATAGGGCAAGGATAAATAAGTTCGTTTTGGGAGTTTCTGAAATTGTAGTTGAAGAATGACGTACCACTATGCTCATCAATGACATGGACATTTCTCGTCTAATGGTCCATGCTCAACAAATAAAAGAAGAGAAACTTAAAGAAAGACCTAGGGAGACAAAGAAGGCAAGGATCGGTGCTGGTGACTTTACACATTTAAGGTCCGATGGATATGGTCGTTCTAAGTTCCGACAAAGGTATTCCGGTCAAGTATCCTCTAATACTTCTCCAAGGTTCAACAAAGATAGGGTGTCTAACCCTAAGCCTCAAGGAAGAACTGATAGTGGATCTTCATTGTCTAGTTATGCTAAATATGGATGGAAGCATGAGGGTAGATGTCTAGTGGGTTCTCATGCATGATTTGGTTGTGGCAAGACAGATCACAAGATAAGGGATTTCCCTCAGATGCTAAGAATGAAGGAGATAATCATTGACGAGTTCAACCTAATCCTTCGTCAGGTTCTAGTGGGAGTCAGAAGCAAAAAAAGATTTTATGCATTCCAGACTCATCATGAGCAAGAGGGTTCTCCCTATGTGGTTACCGGTATGTTGAAACTCTTTCATCTTATGTTTATGCTTCTATTGATCCCGGTGCTACCTTGTTTTCTGTGACGCCATATGTGGCTATGAGGTTTGATATTCTTCTAGATGTATTGTTAGACCCTTTTTCTACCTCTACTTCTATTGGTGAATCTATTGTGGCTAAGAGAGTCTATAGAAATTGTCCCGTCCCCTTGTCCCATAGACTTACTCATGTTGATCTTGTACAGCTTAATATGCAAGATTTTGATGTTATTCTTGGCATTGACTCGTTGCATTCTTGTTATGCTTCTATTGAATGTAGGACCCGAGTAGTCAACTTTTAGTTTCCAAATGAGCCTATCCTAAAGTGGGATGGGGGGAATTCTATGCCAAAAGGTCGGTTTGTCTCTTGTCTTAAATCTAGAAGGATGATTTCTATGGATTTCATATACCATCTTGTTTGGGTTAGGAATATGGATTCTAAAACCTCTACTCTTGAGTCGGTCCACATTGTAAATGAGTATCTGGATGTGTTTCCTAATGATCTACCCGGTTTTCCTCCCGAAAGGGGAATAGATGAAACGACCTGATTCTGTCGTTAGGGAAAAGCCAATAGGGAATGAATTGGGGCCAGAATACTTTTGAGTAGTGACTTGTGAATTCCTAACGTAATCCAGTTTTGGACGAAATGTGAGTCATGTGAGGTCTAGGGAAATCTAGTAATGAATTAGAGATATAATAATTAATTTGGTTACATGAGTGGATAGCCAAGACGTTAAGGAGCTCGTACGGCTTTATGGAATCAAATTCGGGCGAGTAGAACTCCCAGAACTGATCTTAGCGTGAATATGTAGTCTTTGAACGTCAAGGGTAGAAGGTGTGTTGTGAAATGGGAGTTTGAAACTCTAATTTTGACGTTCTTTCTCCACGCAGGCCATCAAGGCGGGGACGCTGTGGTGGGATGGGATCCGCCGTAACGGCCAGTCGGGATTAAACCCTAAAAATGTGATTATTCTGCAACATTTATTCTTGAGAGTTAAGAAATGACCCAGGGATATTTCTTGAAGGTTTTCCATCTCTTCTAGCACTAAAGGTAAGGTTTTTACTCCCCTAATCCATTTTTCGATCCGTAGAACTTAGATTCTTGGGTAATTATTAGTGGGGGAAGGTTTTGACCTGAAGTTAATGGTAGAAAAGCCTTAAATTAGGTATTGGGATCTTGGGTTTTTTCCTAGGGTTTATAATATTGATTGTAATCCTGGTAATTAGGCCTCGTTTATTGATCCTTGTATTAAATTATTGTTTTTATACCACGAACAAGCGGAAAGAATCCGGAAAGGGAAGATTCAAGTGCCTTAGGGGGATTCAAGCTTGGTTTTGAGGTAGGTGATGGTTTGATTTCCTATTTGTGTGATGTATGTCGATTGATTGCTATATTGTATGCATGCATGTATGCGAAGAATGAAAATGTGGAAACGAACCTAATGAATTTATGATGAACAATGCATGCCATGAACTTGTGTACTTGACTATATGATTTGAGTATTGTACATTATGGATGTGATTGTGATTGTGGTTGTGTTGATTGGATCGGGTGTCGCGTTCCGACACATATATTGGATCAGGTGTCATGTTCCAACACACTAATTAGGATCGGATGTCACGTTCCGGCATACTAAAAGTTTGGGTATCGGTTCCCTGAGAGGACCACTGTGTTGTCTTATCTAACTATTATTGAAAATGTGGAATTGTACATTGCCCCTGAAATGATAACTGAATTGTATTCCGTATATGTGTGCTTATTATATTGTGATTTTCTTTGTATATTGTGCTTATGGGAGTAGCCGTGTGATCCTACCAGTACACTGTTGTTATGTACTTATATTGCACTTGCTCTTTCTTTGTTGAGTACACGACATCTTCAGGCGGCTACTGACAGACCTCATTTAGGAGATCACTGATCGAGACCGAATTCAAGGGTGAGCCATTTCTTCAAGGCTTCCATGAGTTCTCATTCTGTTTAATCCATTTCGGTTCGGACTTATACTAGTACTTTCAGATATTCACTTGTTTAGTTCAGAGGTTGTACCCCTAGTTCTTAGACTTGTCGTTAGTAGAGTGTTGGTACATTGACTTTCAGTTTCTAGGGGTGTTTTCTGCAATATTTTGGTAATGGTTTTGTCAAACTTTCAGAGTTTATGAGACCTGCATTTTTTTTTTGCATTTAAACCTGCTTCGGTATCTTTAAATGTGTAGTATTTTGGTTAAGGCTGCTTAGTTGGGTTTTAGTAATGGTTCTGCCACCGGAGGGTTAGTGTGGGTGTCAATAACGACCGTCTGGGTAGTGACAAAGTTGGTATTAGAGCCCTAGGCTCATGGATCTTGATGTACCGAAGCGAGTCTAGTAGAGTCTTACGGAACGGTACAGAGACGTCTCTACTTTTCTTCAAGAGGCTATAGGACTTTAGGAAATCTCTTTGTTTTCTCTTGTCTCCTTTCGTGCTATAACTTGATTCAAATTGGTAACTGGTGATCCAAATTGGTATCTAATCTCCTTCACTCTTCTTTCCGCAGATGGTTAACACTAGATTCAACGACGTTAGGCCCGTAGCTCCTGTCAATGAACCAGCTGAGGAATCCATAGCAAGAGGTCGCGGTCGAGGCAGGGGTAGAGGAAGAGCAAGGGGCAGAGGCTGAGGAAGGGCAGCACCCCCTAGGGGTGGAGAATCAGTCGAGAATGCTCCCAGAGATTATATTACTCCCGTACATCATGAAGAGGTAGAAAAGAATGTGGAAATTGAGGACCAGGGGGATGTTGGACATGAAGAGGATGTGCCGGCTAGGAATATCGGTGTTCCTCCCTTAGACCCTGTGTTTGCTCAGCAGATCATGTCTTTTCTGAAGGGGTTGGTCGGTCATGGAATCCTTCCAGCAGTGCAAGCTACTCAAACTCCGACCAACATCTTCGTTACTGCTACTATTCCCAAGGTAGATGGAGCATTAGGCACTGATGCCTTTTTCTTTCTTTGTTGGGTCCCGTTATGACTGGTAATGAGCATGAGATGCTGACTAAGTTTCTGAAGTTGAAGCTGCATGTGTTCCATGGTTCTGAGAGTGAGGACGCCTATAAATTCATCTTGGATTGTTATGAGAGGCTGCACAAGTTAGGTATTGTACACCAGCATGGGGTAGAGTTAGTGACCTTCCAGCTTCAGGGTGAGGCTAAACAGTAGTGGAGGGCCTTCGTGGAATGTAGATCATCAGTTTTACCCCCTCTCACTTGGACCTAGTTTCATGTGCTGTTTCTGGAAAAGTATGTGCCCTGGACGTTGAGAGATCACAAGAAGGATGAGTTAATGGCTTTGGAGTAGGGTGGTATGTCTGTAGCTGCTTATGAGGCTAAGTTTCATGCTTTGTATAGATATGCTACGCAATTGGTCACTACTGAGAATGAGAGGATCTGTCTATTGGTCAAGGAACTGAACTCTGAGTTACATTTATTGTCTGTTCATAACTCTGAGTTACATATATTGTCTGTTCATATGACTTCTGCAGGAAAAAGTTTTAATGAGGTGATCGATTTCGTGAAGAAGCTGGAAACTTTCAGGGTTCCTACTCCAGAGGTTCAGCTAGGCCGAGACTTGCAGCCCGATCAATTCAGTCTACCATGCCTGCTTCTACAGGTAGTTACTCGGGAACTCCACAGCAGAATTTTATTCAGGATAGTCAGGGAGTCGCGCCTTCGGTGGGCTGCAGGTCGTCTTTTGATCGCACTTGTTTTAATTGTGAAGAACCTAGGCATATGAGGAGATATTGTCCTCACCCGCACATATTTGACCCCACGCAGAAGCAGACTAGAGCAGTGGTACTCGCGGGCAACGTAATAATGGTAGAGGGTGTCCACAAGGTGGACGAGGAGGAAATCAGCGAGGTCGTGGAGGCCGGGGAAATGGTAATGCAGGTAGATGAGCGGTGCAGCCAAGCATGGTGGTCGCCCGTCAAGATAACAGGGCTCGGTATTATGCCTTTCCGGGCAAGAGCGAGGCAGAGTCTTCTGATGTAGTGATCACAGGTACTATTCTTGTATGTGACCGGATGGCTACTATTTTGATTGATCCAGGTTCCACTTATTCATATGTGTCAGTTCAGTTTACCTTGGGAATTGATATGGTTTGTGATATACTTGATGCCCCCATCCATGTTTCTACCCCAGTTGGAGAGTCTGTCATTGTCACCCATATGTATCATGCTTTCCCTATCTTGTTTATGGGTTTTCAGACTTGGGCTGATTTGGTTATTCTGTATATGACTGACTTTTATATAATCTTAGGCATGACTTAGTTGTCCCCCTATTATGTTGTGTTAAATTTTAATGCTAAGTCTGTGACTCTAGAGATCCCGGGTAGGGAAAAGTTAGAGTGGGAAGGGGTGTACAATCCTAAGCCAGCTAAGGTCAAATCTTCCATTCGGGCTAGGAAACTGGTGGGGCAGGGGTGTTTGGATTATTTGGCTCATATTCGGGATGTTGAGGTCGAGTCTCCTTCCATTGAGTCTATTCCTGTGGTGTCAGAATTTAGAGAAATGTTTCCTACCGATTTGCCTGGTATGCCTCTGTATAGAGATATAGATTTCTGTATTGACTTGGAACCTGGTACTCGCCCCATTTGTATTCCTCCTTATTGCATGGCTTCGGTGGAGTTGAGAGAGTTTAAAGCTCAAATTCAGGAACTTCTTGATAAAGGATTCATCCGTCCTAGTGTTTCCCCGTAGAGTGCTCCTGTCTTGTTTGTTAAGAAAAAGGATGGTTGTATGAGAATGTGCATAGACTATCGCCAATTGAATAGGGTACCATTCGGAACAAGTATCCACTGCCTCGGATAAATGATATTTTTGACCAGTTGCAGGGTGCATCAATTTTCTCTAAGATTTATCTAAGGTCTGGTTATCATAAGTTAAGGATTAGGCCTGAGGATGCACCAAAAATGACATTCAGGACCCGCTTTGGGCACTACGAGTTTCTATTGATGTCGTTTGGGTAGACAAATGCACCTGCAACCTTCATGAGTTTGACAAATGGTGTGTTCAAACCATTTCTGGATTCGTTTATTATTGTTTTTATTGATGACATTTTGGTTTATTCAAAGAGTAAGGAAGAGCATGCCGACCATCTTCGCATTGTTCTGGGTGTTCTTGGGAGACAAAAATTGTATGCTAAATTTTCTAAGTGTGATTTCTGGTTGACTTCGGTTGCCTTTTTGGGCCATGTAGATTCAAGGGAACGGGTAATGGTAGATCCCCAAAATATTGAAGCAGTCAGGAATTGGGTCCGACCTAGTTCTGTGACTGAAATTAGGAGTTTTGTGGGGCTTGCCAGCTACTATCGTTGATTTGTGAAAAACTTTGTTTCCATTGCCACACATCTGACAAGGTTGATAAAAAAGGAGGTACCTTTCGAATGGACTAAAAAATGTGAGGAGAGCTTTCAAAGGCTCAAGACGCTCTTGACTACAACACCTATTCTTGCACTCCCGGTGGTATGTAAGGATTCCATTATTTATTGTGATGCTTCACATTCGAGTTTTGGTGTTGTGTTGATGCAGGATAAGAATGTCATAGCATATGCATCGCGACAGTTGAAGGTACATGATAGGAACTACCCGATGCATGATTTGGAGTTGGCAGCGGTAGTATTTTCCCTTAAGATCTTGCGGCATTATCTTTATGGTGTCAAGTGTGAGGTTTATACTTACCACCGTAGCCTACAACATGTATTCACTCAAAATGATCTAAATTTGAGACAACGAAGGTGGATGGAGTTACTCAAGGATTATGATGTAACCATCCAGTATCATCCGGGAAAGGCTAACGTTCTGGCAGACGCATTAAGCCGGAAGGCGGTGAGTATGGTAGTCTAGCTTGCTTGGGTTTATCCAAGCGACCTTTGGCTAAGGAAATTCAAACCTTGGAGTCTATGTTCATGCAGTTGGGCATCTCAAAAGGAGGTGGGGTGTTAGCTAGCATTGAGGTTACGGCCACATTCATCGAGTAGATCAAGGCCAAAGAGTTGGAGCATGAGAATTTGAATGAGCTTAGAAATAAGACAGTGTCTGGTAAGGCGCAAGATATGGTTCTTGAAGCGGGGGGTGTGCTTAGTTTTAAAGGAAGAATTTGTCTTCCTCGAGTGGACGACTTGATTCAGAATTAGTTGACTGAATCCCATGGTTCGCGGTATTCCATTCATCCGGGTGTGACCAATATGTACCGAGATTTGAAGCGACTTTATTGGTGGCCTGGCATGAAGAAAGACATAGCTGAGTTTGTGGCTAAGTGCCAAAACTGCCAGCAAGTAAAATATGAGCACCACAGGCCTGTGATTAATGTTTCAAGCACACCTCATCACATTCTAGGTGCAAACGATCGTTAAGCAGTATAAAACCCAACGAAGAGTTGGGGTCGAACCCACAGGGAGCGGACGTGTTTAAATTCAATTAAGAAGTACAAATGTGATCTAACTAGATATAGGAATAGCTATTATCGAAAAAGACATGAAACAAATCAAAGGGGTGACATTAAATGTTAGATGGAGGTTTTGGTTTGCAATTATCAACTACAATGAAGTCATAAATAATTTGAAATAACAATAGGAGAGGAATTCTCGGGATGTGATCGATTATAGGCAAATTTCGATATATGGGTAATTGAAACTATTAGTAAATAGTAAAATATCAATGGGTAAGCTAGACTATAATTGAAATAGCTTTCTCTTGAACTATTCCGCTTCAAGTGATTTCTCTCGAACATGAACAAACATAGAAATTAAGAATAGCCCATAACCTTAATACGTCTTCTCTCTCGAGCCAGATAGGTATGATTGGGTTTTGGATTCACTCTCTCGAGCTGAATCCAAATCAACGCAATACCTACAAACCATTAATCAAAAGCTTTGGTTCTAAAACCTCTCTCTCGAGCAAGCTAAGAACACAAAATTATAACTGCATTTGCAACTACAATTCATAAATTAACCCTCAGCTAATGATTAAACCCACTTCAATATAGCATTTAAACTAGTAATTGACAATACCCATAAACTAATTCAACCCATAATCACATGATCACACCCCAAGAATTGGGGTTTTAGCTAAACATCATAAAAGAGTAAAAACGGTTACCAAATCGATTAGACATCAAGTGGGTAAGAGTAATTAAGCCTTTACAATGCTTCAGTTTGCAGAAAATTCGAAACCCACTTGCAAAATCTCCAAATTGAATCTCAAAAGCTCTTCAAGTCTCCTAAGGAACTATCCAAAACTCCAGAGAAAACTGTTCTTTTTATCTCCTTTTTGCATGAGTCCTCAAGTCCTGTAACTTTGGGCGATCATTCTTTGCATCGCATAACTGCTCGGCGATTTGCTGACTGTCCTTTTCTGTCGTCGATTTGGTTTCTTCCCTCAGGGCTGGCGCACTGGAACTTTAGGCGGTCGAAATATCCACTAGGCGGTTCGCCAAGTGCTCTTGACGATTATCAGGCTCGCCTTTCTTCACTTCTTCAGTTTGTTTTGTTCCTTTTTACTTGTTAATGTCCTCAAATGCTTAATTTGTGCCATACACTGATGTTAAAGTTTTGATTTTTAGGTATATGAATTGAGGAGCAAGCAAGGACACCATCCCCAACTTAAACTTTTGCTTGTCCTCAAGTAAAACTCAAGATCACCAGTTCAAAAAAGGATGTCTCAAATAGTGCTGCATAAGACTCAACATAAATGCACACAACAAGGTTCAACTTACTCATGCAATCATCAAGTTCACAATACTTGCTTCACATGCGAGTTCAAGCTCAACAAAGGTACTCAAATGCTCTCACAACAAAGATGATTTCACAGTCACACACAATTTCTCAACAATTTAAAGTTCTGGAATCACATACAACTCTCACACTCACAAAGATGAACACATGCATGACTTTACCCATAGGTTTGCCCTTATTTTCCAATCGACATTCGTTTCAGCTCACTCAAAATCACAAAGGTATTTTCACGGCTTGTAATGGGGATGAGTGTCAAGGTATGGTCATTTAGTCTTAGTGGCTTCTACGTTCATGAAGTGCGGTCGGAACATCAATTTTTCTCCTTTTCTTTAACATTTAAATCAAGCTCATAATCCACCCCATTATTCAACTTTACAAGAACTACCGGATACCCCATTTCTTTTGCACCTTCCACTACTTTGTTTCATAACTTTTTCATTCTTTTTCTTTGCTTCTTTTATTCTTTTCTCTTCTTTTTTTACATGGAGGGGTTCCATCTTTTTCCAAACCATTACTCAAGGGGGGATTTCTCACACTTCTTGATTTTCCTTCTCTTTTCACCACATCCCAACTTAGGATTTTGGCCTAAGTTGGCTATTCAACAAACCACACTTCATGAATGTTATGGGTAAATAGATAAAGAGGGATCACAATTGTTCAAGTTTCTTCCAAGAAAAGGATAAGGATCAAGAGGGTTCAAGCAAGGTTCACACATCTCACAAGGTTGGCCACAAAAAAGGTATATTGTCAAATTGTTTCACTCTTAAAAATTGTTGTCTAAGATCCTTTCAAATGCTTGCATCACTTAGTGAACGTGACCAACGAGGCAAATTCTAGGTGTCATCACATACACGACATTGGCACCATCGGCGAAGTAAGTCGTACTCGCCGACCCACTTGGTGATGCACCGAGGGGTACTTTACCTCGCTGAGTTTTACATGACCTCTAGGAAATCTGGGGGTTCAAACGGCAGACAAAAGCGGGCTCACCGACCTATTCAGTGAGTCACCGACTAAGCAATTAGCCCGCCGAGATTTATTGACTTCCACTTCAGGCTTGGTGGGTCTAACAGCGATCCAAGTCGGGCACACCGACCTATTTGGCGTGTCTCCGACTGGACTTTTGGCTCACCAAACTACCCATTTTCCAACACTTTTCACCTTTCAACCTACACCATCAACACCCGTTATTCAAAATCAAAAACCAAAGCATTAAAAACTAGGGTTGCTTCCCAAGAAGCACCTTAGTTAACGTCGTGGCACGACGAGGATACCAAATTAAACTTCATTTTTGGGGTTTGCCATTGTGTCACCAGGAAGCCCCCATTGTTGTCTTGAATTCAAATGTGAAGAAATTTGACCCATTTGGGTCTCCAGCTGCTTAATAGAGACTGAGTGAGAGGTCACCGTATGATTGAGAGTCGAGACATCCTCTTTCATCTCTTTCAACACTTTGTCAGACCCTTCGACTATGTTAAGAATGCCTGAGAGCATATCTTCTGTCCGGCCACCTTTCAGAGTCCTTGGGCTTTTGACACTCATGGGGAGGAACATTCCTATCCTTCTCCCCCTCTCTTTCCTTCTAAGTGGCGTTACGATCACACCATTCTCTTTCACGGTCTCTCCAGCCCTCATCTCTATTCCATCCTTGATTTCCACCCGGTCTTGGGTAGTTTGCACGATAACCTCCTCCTTGATTGGCTAGGAAGTTTACTTCCTTATTGTACAACGCTTCAAATTTTCCTTCATCGAGATTCACTCCACCAACACCCAAAACAATAACACTTCTTGCACCAGCACCCATGACAGTTTTAGCCAAGATATCTAGCTTAGTCATCATTTTGGTCATTTTTTTATCTATCTCTTGATCCTTTTCGATCTGCACTTTTGTCAGTTTATAAGTAAGAGGAGAGAGTTGGTCTTCATGAGTGTACCATTCCCTGCTGATCTTGGTCATGCAATCAAGGAGTTGGGATGCTATTGCATAGAGTTGTTGCATCATACCACCCAGAGAAAGTTGATCAGCCACTCCTTTATTTACCGAATCGAGGCTTCTATAGAAATAATGCAGCAGCACATTATCTGGAAGTCCACGGGTTGGGCACTGAAGCACTAGCTTTTTAAATCTCAGCCATGTCTCATGGATTGGTTCACCTTCCAAGCATTTGAAACCTTGGATGCCATCCCTTAGAGTCATCATCTTCGATGGGGGAAAAAATCTCACTTGAAATGTTGTGGTCAGATCATCCCATAAGGTAATGGAGTCCCTCGGTGACTCAGCCAACCATTTAGTAGCTTCACCCATCAAAGAGAACGAAAACAACCTGAGATGGACTGATTCTTGCGACATGTTCTTAAATTAAAACGGACCACAAACATCCACAAAATTCCTGATATGCTCATTGGGATCCTCATGAGTGAGCCCCACAAACATTCCTTTCAATTGTAGGAGCTGAAGTATTCTGCTTGTAATGTGAAAAACTGTATTTCCTTCAGCCGGAGGTAAACGAATAGTACCAACGCCACCCACTTGGTTTGGGTCATTGACGTTTGGGTCATTAACATCATTGAGGTTCCCAATGTCATCTTGGTGGCCCACTTGGCTACCATTACTTCCCTTAACGCTCATCTCCTCCTCTGTTTAACACAATCAACATAAAACCAAAACCTAAAATAAATACATTCAACTATAACTAAAAAAATCACAATTCAACTTCAATAAAAGAATTTTAAACAACACCACTCCCCAGCAGCGGTGCCATTTTGATTAGCGTTTCAAGCACACCTCATCCAATTCTAGGTGCCAACGATTGTTAAGTAGTATAAAACCCAACGAAGAGTTGGGGTCGAACCCACAGGGAGTGGTACGTGTTCAAATTTAATTAATAAGTACGAATTTGATCTAACTAGATATAGGAATAGAAATTATCGAAAAAGACATGAAAAAATTAAAGGGGTAACATTAAATGTTAGATGGGGGTTTTGGTTTGCAATTATCAACTACAATGTAGTCACAAACAATTTGAAATAACAATAGGAGAGGAATTCTCGAGATGTGATCGATTATAGGGAAATTTCAATATATGGGTAATTGAAACTACTAGTAAATAGCTAAATATAAATAGGTAGGCTAGACTATAATTGAAATTCTCTCGAACAACTATTCCACTTCAAGTGGTTTCTCTCAAACATCAACAAGCCTAGCAATTAAGAACAACCCATAACCTTAATACATCTTCTTTCTCGAGCAAGATGGGTAGGATTGGTTCTAAAACCTCCCTCTCTGTTGTTTTTATTGATTATCTTTGTTTTAGTTGCAGCCTATAGGTTTGCTTTAGCGAATGCCAATTCTGAAATTGAAGTGGGAAAGGATAGCTATGGATTTCGTGGTTGGTCTCCCCAAGACTTTGGGGAAATTTGATTCTATTTGGGTAATGGTTGACAGATTGACGTCAACCCATTTTATTCCAGTCAGAATAGACTATAATGCTCAGCAGTTGGCTAAGGTTTATGTGAAAGAGATAGTGAGGTTGCACGGGGTGCCCCTTTCTATCATCTCAGGCCGTGGTACGCGGTTCACATCCAAGTTTTAGAGGAAATTGCATGATGAGTTGGGCACTCAATTCACATTTAGCATCGCCTTCCATCCACAAATGGATGGGCAGACAGAGAGGACTATTCAGGTGCTAGAGGACATGTTGAGGGCATGTGTGATTGAATTTGGAGGACATTGAGATAAGTTCCTACCTTTGTGTGAGTTCTCCTATAATAACAGTTACCACTCCAGCATTGATATGGCACCATTTGAGGCTGGAGATGTGAAACCTTTAGGGGTTGACTTTGTGAAAGATGCTCAGGATAACGTAATGAGCATCCAAACTAAGCTTCTAGCAGCCCAAAGTCGACAGAAAAAGTATGTAGACCATAAGGTATGAGACATGACATTTCAGACTGGGAAAAATTTCTTCTTAAAGTGTCACCCATGAAGGGGTTGATGAGATTTGGTAAGAAGGGCAAGCTTAGTCCTCGGTATATTGGACCCTTTGAAGTTCTTGACTGTGTAGGGCCAGTGGCCTATAGATTGGCTTTACCTCCAAACTTATCTGGAGTTCATCCAGTATTTCATGTGTCCATGCTGTAGAAGTATCATGGGGACGGGGATTACATCATAAAATTGGACTCGGTTTTGTTAGATAAAGACCTTCAATATTAAGAGGAATCGGTGGCAATTCTTTATCGCATCCGAAAGCTGAGGAGCAACGAGATAAAGTCTGTGAAAGTTCAATGGAAGCATCATCCGATTGAGGAAGCTACTTAGGAAACTGAGAAGGACACGTGAGACAAGTATCCCCAGTTTTTCAATGATTCAGGTACTGCTCTACCCTTACTTTAGCCAACTGTTTCCTAGTTGATCACTCGGGGATGAGTGATGGGTAAATTGGTATCTATTATAATGACCTGATTTCGTTATTAGGAAAAAGCCTATGGGGAAAGAATTGGGGGCAGAAAACTTTTGAGTAGTGACTCGGAAATTCCTAACCTAGTCCAATTTTTTATAAAATCTAAGTCATGTGAAGTCTAGGAAAATATGGTAATGATTAAGAGATATAATAATGAATTTGGTTACATGAGTGGATAGCCAAGACGTTAAGGAACTTGTACGGCTTTACGAAATCAAATTTAGGCGAGTAGAACTCCTGAAACTGATCTTAGCGTGAACGGATAGTCTTTTAATGTCAAGGGTAGAAGGTGTGTTGTGAAATGGGAGTTTGAAACTCTAATTCCGACATTCTATCTCCGCGCAAGCCGCCAAGGTAGGATTTATCCCACAAGGGCGGGGCCGCTGGGGTGGGATGGGGTCCGCTGTAGCCGCCCAGCCGTGACTTCAGTCAAGATTAAACCCCAAAAATGTGATTATTCCACAACATTCGTTCTTGATAGTTAAGAAACAACCCAAGGATATTTCTTGAAGGTTTTGCACCTCTTCTAGCACTAAAGGTAAGGTTTTTACTCCCCTAATCCATTTTTCGATCCATAGAACTTAGATTCTTGGATAATTATTAGTGGGAGAAGGTTTTGACCTAAAGTTAATAGTGGAAAAGCCCTGAATTGGGTATTGGGATCTTGGGTTTTTTCCTTGGGTTGATAATGTTTATTGTAATCTGGGTAATTAGGCCTCGTTTATTGATTCTTGTATTAAATTATTGTTTTTAGACCAAGAACAAGCGGAAAGAATCTGGAAAGGGAAGATTCAAGTGCCTTAGGGGGATTCAAGCTTGGTTTCGAGGTAGGTGATTGTTTGATTTCCTATTTGTATGATATATGTCGATTGATTGCTATATTGTATGCATGTGTGTATGGGAAGAATGAAAATGTGGAAAAGAACCTAATGAATTGATTATGAACAATGCATGCCATGAACTTGTGCACTTGACTATATGATTTGAGTATTGTACATTAAAGATGTGATTGTGATTGTGGTTGTGTTGATTGGACTGGGTGTCACGTTCTGACACATATATTGGATCGGATGTCATGTTCTGACACACTAATTGGGATCGAGTGTCACGTTCTGGCACACTAAAAGTTTAGGTATGGGTTCCTGAGAGGACCACTGTGTTGTCTTATCTAATTGCTATTGTGAATATGGAATTGTACATTGCTCCTGAAATGATAACTAAATTGTATTACGTATATGTGTGCTTATTTTATAGTGATTGTCGTTGTATATTGTGCTTATGGGAGTAGCCGCGTGATCCTACCAGTACACTGTGGTTGTGTACTGATGCTGCACTTGCTCTTTCTTTGTTGAGTACAAGGCATCTTCAAGCGGCAACTGACAGACCTCATTTAGGAGATCACTGATCGAGACTGAATTCAAGGGTGAGCCAGTTCTTCCAGGCTGCCATGAATTCTCATTCTATTTAGTCTATTTCGTTTCGGACTTAGACTAGTACTTTAGATATTCGATTGTTTAGTTCCGGGGCTGTAACCCTTGTTCTTAGACTATTCGTTAGTAGAGTTTTGGTACATTGACTTTCAGTTTCTAAGGGTGTTTTCCGTAATGTTTTGGTAATGGTTTTGTCAAACTTTCGTAGTTTATGGGAACTCCATTTTATTTCTGCATTTAAACCTGCTTCTATATCTTAAAATATGTAGTATTTTGGTTAAGCATGCCTAGTTGGGTTTAGTAATGGTTCTCCCACCAGAGGGTTAGTGTGGGTGATAATCACGATGGTCTAGCTTGTGACAATAGACTTCAGTATTGACCTTCTCCCAGATACACAACTGATCTCTATCCCTCCTTATCAAATGGTTCCGGCAAAACCTAAGGAATTAAATTAGCAATTGAAAGATTTGTTGGATAAGGGTTTCATCCGACCGAGTATCTCTGTTTGGGGTGCTCCAGTTTTGTTTGTTCAAAAGAAAGATGGTTCACTTTGTATGTGTATCGATTACCGTCAGTTGAATAAGGTCACCATTTAGAATAAGTATCCTCTTCCAAGAATAGATGACTTGTGTTATAAACTACAAGGACCAAGTTACTTCTCTAAGATTGAACTCCAGTCGGGTTATCACCAATTGAGGGTGATAGAGGATGACATTCTGAAAATAGGTTTTCGAACTCATATGGTCATTATGAGTTTTTTGTGATTTCCTTTGCCTTGACTAATGCTCCGGCCGCATTTATCGATTTGATGAATAGGGTGTTTAGACAATCCCTTGACAGGTTTGTGATTGTGTTCATTGATGTTATCTTGATCTTTTCAAGGAGTGAAGACGAGCATACAAATCATCTAAGGATTGTGTCCTCAAGGACCAACAACTCTTTGCAAAGTTTAGTAAGTATGAGTTTTGGTTAAGATCCATAGCTTTTCTTTGTCACATTGTTTCCGATAAGGGCATTGAGGTAGATCCTAAGAAGATGGATGCGGTTAAGAGTTGGCCTAGACCTCTATCCCCTTTGGATATTAGAAGTTTCTTGGGTTTATCTGGTTACTATAGAAGGTTTGTGGAAGGGTTTTCTTCGATTGTCTCTCCACTGACGGCATTTACTCACAAGAAAACAAAATTCTTATGGTCAGAAGCTTATGAAAGGAGTTTTCAGGAATTGAAAGATAGACTTAATTCTGCCACGGTGTTGACTTTATCGGAAGGAACTGATGGGCTTGTTGCTTATTGTGATGCTTCGATAATCGGTTTAGGATGTGTCCTTATGCAAAATGGGAAAGGCATTGCCTATGTCTCAATGCAACTTAAGGTCCATGAAAAGAACTATCCTACCATGATTTAGAACTAGCGACAGTTGTGTTTGTTTTAAAAAATTTGAGGCATTACTTATATGGTGTTCATGTTGATGTCTATACCTACCACAAAAGTTTGTAATATGTGTTTAAACAGAAAGATTTAAATCTTCGCCAAAGGAGGTGGCTTGAGTTACTAAAGGAATATGACATGAGTTCTCTCTATCACCCCAGCAAAGCAAATTTGGTGGCGGGTTCTCTCAGTCGATTATCAATGGGTAGTGTTGCTCATGTTGAGGATAGCAAGAAGGAGTTAGTTCAAGATGTTCATAGGTTTGCATGATTAGGTATTCGGTTGGTTGACTCTACCAAAGGCGGTCTTATGGTCCATAATGGTTTAGAATAATTTTTTGTGTCGGTGGTGAAAGCAAAGCAAGGTCTAGACCCGATCCTCATTGAGTTGAAGGAAGCAGTGCTTAAGAAGTCTGTTGAGGCTTTCTCCCAAGGGGAAATGGAGTACTTCGATATTAAGGTCGTTTGTGTGTTCCCAATGTAGATGAGTTGAGAGGGCAAATCTTATAAAAATCTCATAATTCTTATTTCATTCACCCGGGAGCCACCAAGATGTATCACGACTTGCGGGAGGTCTATTGGTCAAATGAGATGAAGAAGGATATTGTGGAATTTGTGGCTAAGTGCCCTAATTGTCAACAAGTGAAAATTGAGCATCAGAAGCCGGGAGGTGTGTCCCAAGATATTAGCATTCACTACAAGAAAAATGACTTAACTAAAAGAAATTCAGTCGTTAAAAGTCCATATCCAGTCATTAAAGGTCTATAACAACCGGGCAAAAATTGGTCATCACCGGTCGTTAAAGGTTAACGACCGGATTTCATAGCCGGTCGCTAGATATCACTTAGCGACAACGATAAATCTGGTCGCTACACTTACTAACAATGACCAAAAATTCCCTTCGTTGATGGTCATTTGGTTGTTAAAACCTTGAAGTAAAACCACAAATTCCAGTCGTTATACGTACTTTTACCGGTCAAAATTTCTTTCATTGATTACAATACTTTTACCGACCAAGTTTAAATTCCTTTCGTTGATTTTAATAAATTTAACAACCAAGTTTCCTTTCACAAATTTAGTTTGAAATAATTACATATATAGTTTTTATATTCCTCAAGAACTTCAAGATCTTAATTAATATCATTTCATATTTTTCACAAGCCATAAAAAATTTGATATAAAATTTCATAATTGTAATTTGCCATGAACGAAAACATACTGGAAAACTTACATATAAATATGTGTGTTCAATAACACAATAACTGAAAAACATACATGTTCAACATAAGATCTAATTAATAACATAGATGTTCGACATAATATTATAAAATATACATGTTCGACATCTATCGAATCCTAAATATTGAGAAAATGAAATAGCTCCATATATAGGTTAAAACGTCTCTAGATCTGCACCAACAATAAAAATATAATCTTTCTTTTCAGCTGGCTCCCCAATTATTCAACAACACATTCTTTAATCTTCATAACATTCTTCATCTGTTAAAAAAACAACTTGAGGTAAATTCGTAACAGAATGCCGAATAGCTATAACTTATAAGTTTTAAAGCATAAATCAATCATTTAATCACCAAAGAGCCCAAATCTTTAAACATAAAAGATTAAACCCAAAGAAAGCTATAAAAAAATCTCAACGAAAAGGGGACATGCATGGGATACTTACACAAGACAAGCTTCATGGATAGTAGGAAAGAAATAAATGGGATACTATTCATTTTCTCGTCTAGCAAGTTTGATCAGTCTTCTTTCTATTTTCAGTAAAGCTAATTACATGAGAACTAGTTTCAATAACTGTTACTAAGTTTTTTTGGTTAAAAAAATATTCTATGGCTTAAAAGCAACAATAAAAGCATTCTAAGTCTTTTTCCAGATTGCTATCATTTAGTCCAAGTGAAGAATATCATTTTTAGACAAGAGCCAACATGTTTGACTTGTTACAAGTTGTTTTATAAAAAAATTATATCATATCAACATCAATTATCTCTCTCATTTTTTTAGAAGCATATGTACAATGTATGTTCCATACATCACCTATATTGCTGAACAGAGGATCCAACAGTGTCTTATTAGCATTTGGAGAAAGCCACCAGGCTCAACTATTGAACTCTACTACACATAATTCATTCATGCAGTTTTGAAGGACAGGAATACTAAAGTTTTTGAGAAGAATGAGGTTACAATGGAAGATATAGAGTTGCTTGTGTTTGTTATGTTAGAGCTACTGCCTGTAGAGTTGCTTGTGTTTGTTTTGTTAGAGCTACTGCACCAACCAGACTTTTATTAGATTCGTCTAGCTTTTAATTTTCTGAGTTATTTAAGCAGGTAATAACCCCTGGTTTTTTATATAGGTATACGTAGTACTGGCTAATTAGTTTTTTAAATATCTACTTTGGTGATCAATAAATCCTAATTACCAATTATCGTCCTATATGCAGGTAAAGTTCAGCTGATTAAATCAATAATTTTTGGAGTCCATGCTTATTGCACACATGTCTTTCTTCTACACAAGAAAGTAATCAAGGATATTGAACAAACCTGCACGACCTTCTTATTGACATGGACAATAATAATTTCCAGAAAAGCATTGGTGTCATAGGAAACAATATGCAAACCACATGTTGCAGGTTATTCAATATCATAGAACTAAAGCTATGGAACAAGGTAGAAATACTTAAGCAATTGCGGAATGTAGCGAGAAAAAAGGACTGTCTATGGATTTGATGGGTACACAGTTATTTTATCAAGAGAAGTGAGATTGAAACTATCCTCATACCTAAATCTGCATCATGGATAGTGAAGAAAATATTGAGTTCTGGAGATGTATTGTTACAAGGACAAACTAGTCAGGTTGATTTGATGGCTGAGTTTGCATAGGTACAGAGGGGAGGCAAGTTCTCTACTTAGAAGATGTATACCTATCTTATGACCATATTTCCCAGACTCGAGTGGAAGAGTATTTCCTTGCAACATGGAGTGCACCCTAGGTTCAAGTTTATTATGTGGTTGGCTGTCCAAAGAAGACTAGCAAAAGTAGACAGGCTTGAAAAAATTGGTATACAAGTGCCACATGACTGTGTGCTTTGTTTTAAAACAAGGGAAATTTTTTATCACATTTACTTTGGCTACCAGGAGACAACACTTTTATGGGGTAGACTATGCAGGTGGTTGGGATTTCACAGGGTTATTTTTTACCAGAGAATAAAATGGGCTGGGATCAGTGATATTGCAAAAAGAGTGTAGGACGAGCCGAAACATCTACTAGTGTGTTTGTCATGCTAGTCTATGTTATATAGAGAGACGGACCAAAAACAGAATCCAAAAGGAAAGAATGTGCCCAGACATGGTCTTGACTGAGGTCGTGATGCATATTCATATCCGCGGCCAGCAAAAGGCAAACTGGTTGCATGTACTTCAAAATTTAAATTTGTATCCCTAAACATTTTTACAATGTAATAAACTTAAAATTCTTCTTGCTTTGTATGTCATAAATGAGTAGTAACATAGATAGGCTAGAATGATATATAGTAGTTAGGCCATCACTGCTTTGTTTGTACTAAATAGTTTGGTTATGAATGAAAAATCCCTGCTAACCAAAAAAAATTCAAATTACCAAGAAACAAACATCGTACAGTATAAGAAATGTATCGATGAAAGTAGTATTATCTACCTTAGAACACTTTTTCTATAAATACAAGTTGTTCTTTACATGTGAATGTGAACCTTATTATGGAGATAGACTAAAATGAGATAAGCATCTTTCGCATTTACACAATTCAGAAAGTTCATCAAGTTAAAGATCATTATTCTAAAACTATAACACAGTAGGGATTTAACACGCAACACAAATACTAAGGTGAACATGCAGGAAAGGAACTCAGTTCAGAACAAAGAAATACATCCTGACTAAAACAGAGATATGCATAATTCTATAAGCATGTAGTCTCGTTCATCGTGGAAAGTAGTACAACTAAAGACTATCTACCCTTTAAGATCAACTTATATTATCATAGAAAGACAGACCACTACATTAGCAAAGCCCTTATCAAAGATGAGCATTTGTTAATGACATCACTAAATTCATTGAAAAATACACATCATGAAATAGCTAATGAAAAGTTTGCTAACCTGGTGGAGGTGATGGATGCTGACGAACCACTATACTTTCAAGGCGATCATATTTACTCTCTAGAATATTTATACGTTTTTGTAGTGATTGGTTTTCTGTTCGAGTTGTTTTCAGTTCTTCCAACAACGCAGCCTTAAAAGGAGTACCACCTTCCAACTCCTTAGTGGTTATCCCACCACCAAATCCAACTGCATGACTTTTGCATTGAGGTCCAAAGCACCGTTCCACTACCTCAATATTAGTAAGAGACTGTTCAGATTGTACAAGCAATTGAATTTCAGACTATAAAATACAAGAATTTTCAAAATACTTCAATGCACCAAGTAAGAGAGTAAATGTTTAATGAAATTTATCGATAAACATACATATTTTTCATTGGTTTCAGGTTCGACAAGCTTATTTCCCTTTTACGAGTCTCAAAGAAGATAGTAGCCATGTTTGGTAGATTACCATCTTTGCCTCCCTTAACAATAAAAAAAGTAAGTACTATAAGATCTTTTATACAAAAAGGAGGTTTCCTTGTAGGGTTTCATGATTTATTTACCAGTTCGTAAATAATCTCTCTTATAGGTTTGCTACCCGTACGATGAGGCATACACAACTTAGACCTGTTGATTGTGTTTCTTCTACTTGATTCCTACATTAACAACACAACGCTGAAATTATCACAAGCTTGTTTAATGATTCTATTTTTATTCTTAACTTTTGCAACTACTTTGCATCCTCTTGATATCACAAATGAAATCATTTAATCAAAAGAACAATTCCAAAAAAGTAATCATATGTGACTTGGAAATAAAATGATATTAATTAATAGCTATTCAATCATACCTTAAGCTTATAAAAAATGTTCCTTGACCAACCATTCCCAATCACTGTTGTCTACTCCTATCGGCACATCTTTTAGAACCTCGTGCAATGACTTGAATTTCATATTCTTGTGTAACGATCCTCTCCAATTGTTTCAAAGCTTTCTCATATGTTGCAAAACAGTATCGATTTGATCATTCATGTTATCACTGTCAAACTTTTCTTGAAATAGAGAAAAATATCAACAGAATCTCTTAAATAAGTGAAAACAAGGAATCAAAATATGAATCACCAAATAGAGTAGTAACCTGGACGTTTTAGGATAAAAAATAAATATATACATCCATTAGTGTTCATCAAATATCTATTTGCATGGTTCCTTTCACTACTTTATTTCGTTTGTTCATTTGTAATGGAGTTGCTTTCATGTGATCGTACAGTTATAAATTTAACTACTTGTGAATTGTCATTGTCCTGAAGTAGGGAGGATGGCAGTAGTTTGAATAAACTGCACCAAAATTTGATGTTGTCTAACAAATGAGACATTTTTTGTTTGTCTCCCCTATAGATTAGTGATGAAGATGAAGCTGAAATGAGAAAGAGGAGGAGCTCCTTCTAAAAAGTATCGGGTGGAAGGACAAAAGATTAATTAAGAGTGCATATGATGCTTAGGCTGCTGGAAGTCCTTCTTTGAAGAACATTGATAATGTACTTATAAGAAAACATGGTTGTGACCTTCCTTGTTGAATTACTCTCTTCTAGTTATGTTGTTATTTTGTATTGTAAGTTAATGTTCTTGATTAATGGATTGAAGAGTTGATCTAACTTGTCAACTATGTAAGAATTTTGTATGGGGGGTACTGCAGATGAGAAAAAGATACCTTTGATTGCAGATCAGGGACTAAATGGTAAGGGATGTATGAAATGAAATGAAGCTTCTGTTGGCAAACTACTATGGAAGGTTTCAAAATAGCAAGACAACCTCTAGGTAACATGGACACATGGAGTGTATATGAAGTAATATGGCAATATATGAGATCACATACCACCTGCATATTGTTGTTGGTATTGGAGAAAGTTCACGTCTCTTAAAACTGGGATGGTTGATAGCTACAAAAATAGAAAGTACAAGTTGACAAAGAGTGAAACGTAATCAGCCACCAGGAGTTAAGGAGTTATAGGGGTCCAGACCCGTCTTTGGGAAGCAGATCTTAGTTGGACAAAAGTTATGCAACCAAAGCATAAATTTATCCTCTGGTTGGCAAACCACAATAGGCTGCTTACGAAGGCTCGAATGATTAGACTGAACATTCAGGTGCAAGATGCAAATTGTGGTCTCTGTGGATGGCCTTCGTCTAGGGTCATTTAGGTCTTTTTCTTATGTGTTGAGGTGCTTAAACTATGTCGTTTAATGCCTAAACTACGTTGTTTTACTCAGTTTAAGCCTAATAACTTAGTCAGACATACCCAGAACCTTTATTCACCAAAACTTAGAACAAAAAGAGAAGAAAAAGGCGCCAATTTTCTCAAGGACACGCAATAGGTTTTCATCAGTTCCAGCCCCGAAATCGAAAGATTTCTCCGAAGATTTCATCACCAGGTATGTGGGATTTCACTAGTGGGTTCCTTTCATCCACAAGGTCCCTAGAATTCAGCCAGATTCTTGATTCTCCATATCCTGTTTAGAACCAGGGTTTGTAAAATCTTAGAACATTGTGTGATTTCAATTGTTATAGTGTCCATAATAAAAATAGCATGTTTCTTGGAAGGTTTGTTCAGTTCCTTGTATGAAACTCAGAACCCTAGTTGTGTTCATTCTCTTAGTTCATGAATTACACTTGCTAGATCAGTTAAACAGATGATCATGCTCCAGTTTTGAATGTTACGTTATCAGTATATAAATGTTGCATTCTCAGATTTGCAAGTTAGTATTTGAGCTATTCAGTATGTCACTATTTCAGTTACATTTCAGTCAGATACATATTCAGTTGGGAGTAGACTTAACACCCAGTTGGACTAGGATTCAACATACCCTTATAGTCCCAGAACTACATGTCCCCGTAGGTGTACAAGTCCCCTCTGTAGGCATCAGAATTAGTGATCACGCCATTCATGCCTTTATACCCCTGGCAAGGTATATTGGGTCCTCTTGATGGGGCGTATACATCGGACTTCACGTTTAGCTCACGTTGTTTTATGTCGGCTAATAGTAGCTCCCACAGTCAGACTCCTAGTGCATTTGACCAGGTTTTCAGTACATATTTTAGTACTCAATTAAGTATATCATGTTCATGATTAGTACTCGGTCATTGCATTCAGTTCGACTTTTCAATTATCTTTTCAGTATTTACAATATTGCTCAGTTATGTTTTGTTCAACTTTCATATATTTGTTTAGCTTAGTATCTATATCATGCATGCTCAGTACATTCAAAGTACTGATGCATACTCTGCGCTACATCCTTTCATGATATAGGTTCAGGTACTCAGCATTCAGATTGCGCTTAGATCGATTCTCGGTCCGCATTTCAGCAGCTTCATTGGTGAGTCCTCATACTTCAGGGACAATAGACATTCTCTTGATTTTTAGTCCATTTATTCAGTTTTCAGTTTTGTTAGAGTTAGTTGGGGAGAATGTCCCAGCAACTCAACTCAGTTAGAGGCTTTTATGACATAGTCTTAGAATCAGCTTGACTTGTTAAGTTAAATCTTTCAGTTGTTATCACAGTTGAAGGGTTGCTTATGTGTTCCTAATGTGGGTGAGTTGAGGCAGCAGACCGGAAATTTCATTTATTGAGTGGTCTTTCCTTATTTTTTATTTGTCTCGTTTAAAATCAGATTCTTCAGTCTGATTTTTGGTTGTCTGATCACACTCGAAATTATGTATCTACTTATCGTATTTTTACCCCGCCTTACAGAAGCTCATAACTCCAGGTATTCCATTCATCTAGGTGCCACTAAGATGTACCATGATCTACGGAAAGTCTTTTGGTGGAGCAGCATGAAGAGGGACATAGAAGACTTCGTGGCTAAGTGTCCTGATTGTCAACATGTTAAGGTAGAACATCAGAAACCAGGAGGTATGACTCAAGAGATTAACATTCCTACATGGAAGTGGGAAGTGATAAACATGGACTTAATTACAAATTTACCTCGTACTCGTAGACAACATGACTCCATTTGGGTGATAGTGGATAGAGTTACTAAGTCCGCTCACTTCTTGGCTGTCAAGACTACAAATTCAGTGGAGGACTACGCCAAACTCTACATCAATGAGATAGTCAGGCTACATGGGGTTCCCTTGTCTATCATCTCAGATAGAGGTCCTCAGTTTACCTCTCATTTCTGGAAAACATTTCAGAAAGGTCTTGGTACTAAGGTAAATCTCAGTATAACATTTCATCCACAGACGAATGGTCAGGCAGAACGTCCCATTCAGACCTTAGAGGACATGTTGAGAGCTTGCGTGATCGATTAAATAGGCAGTTGGGATGATCACCTACCTCTCATAGAGTTCGCCTATAATAATAGCTTTTATTCTAGTATTCAAATGGCCCCATATGAGGCACTATATGGGTGTAGATACAGGTCTCCAATTGGTTGGTTTGAAGTAGGTGAATCGGCCTTGATAGGGATAGATTCAGTTCATGAGGCTATGGAAAAGTTCAAATCATCAGAGATAGACTAAAGACAGCTTAGACTCATTAGAAGTACTATGCACATGTGAGGAGAAGAGACTTAGAGTTTGAAATTGATGATTGGGTTTTCCTTATGGTGTCACCTATGAAGGGGGTGATGAGATTTTGCAAGAAAGGGAAGCGCAATCCTAGATTTGTAGGTCCTTACAGAATCCTGAAAAGGGTTGGTAATGTGGCATATGAGTTAGAGTTGCCAGCAGAACTAGCAGTGGTTCATTCAGTCTTTCACATTTCCTTGTTGAACAAGTGTGTGATGTGATCCGACATCAATAGTACCATTAGACAGTGTGGCTGTGAAGGATAGTCTCACATATGAAGAAGTTCCAGTTGAAATTCTTGACCGTCAGGTTCATAGGTTTAGAAATAAAGAAGTCGCTTCAGTGAAGGTTTTGTGGAAGAGTCAGTCTGTAGAGGGAGCTACTTGGGAAGCAAAAGCAGCCATGAAGGCCAAGTATCCTCACCTCTTTCCTTCCGATTCTATTTCAGCTTGAGGTAATACTTCCTCTCCGGTCTTTCAGTTTACTCTTGCATAAATTCAGTCTCAGTATCTTTTTCATTCAGCTGTTCTTGCATTTCAGTGTATTTGCATGTTCTTAGAACTCAGTTTAATTAGATATCAGTTTCTAGTACTTAGTTGTAGGGATTGCAACTCCTTCCCTCCATATCAGCTTGTTTAGACTTCATTCGAGGACGAATGTTCCCTAGGTGGAGATAATATAACACCTCAGATCTAAAAATGAAGAAAAAATCCTAGATTTCAGAAAACTGGTGTCAGTACCAACAGAACCACCGACAGACCGTAGGTAGAACCACGAACCATAGGTGGGGTTCCGTCCTTAAGACCCAAATGTTGAAGGTCTCTGCTCCCACCACGGTCGACCAGTACGGTCGTGGTTCGACCTATGGACCGTAGGTGAGGGTCAGCATCTAATTAGAGGAAAAGTGTTGTTGGGTTAACTTCAAACGGTCGTATCTTTTAGCACAAAATGAGTTAGGTGTCCCATGACCTATCAAATGAAAGATAATTGAATCCTCTTCCAAACGCCACCTAGTTTTCTAAAATCCCATCTCGGAGTAAAAAGTTATGCTCATTTTAGTGAAGCCCTGTCGGGCAGAGCTTGACCGATGACCGCTACCTACGGTTGGTATGTCAACCGATGGTCCGTAGATCCCTCTGTGGATGGCCTTTGTCAGCTTGTAAGTTAAGGTCATTTAGGTCCTTTTCCTGTGTGTTGGGGCCCTTAAACTACGTTGTTTAATTCTTAAACTACGTCGTTTTACTCAGTTTAAGCCTAATAACTTAGTCAGACAGACCAACAACCTTTATTCACAAAAAATCACCAAAACTTAGAAAAAAAGAGAAGAAAGAGGCGCCAGTTTTCTCAAGAACACGCAGCATATTTTCTTCAGTTTCAGCCCCGAAATTGAAGGATTTCTCCACAAATTTCGTCACCAGGTATGTGGGATTTCACTAGTGGGTTCCTTTCACCCACTAGGTCCCTAGAATTCAGTCAAATTCTTGATTCTCCATATCCTGTTTAGACCTAGGGTTTGTAAAATCTTTGAAGATTCTTGTGATTTCAATTGTTATATTATCCATAATCAAAATAACATGTTTCTTGGAAGGTTTGTTTAGTTCCTTGTATGAAACTCAGAACCCTAGTTGTGTTGATTCTCTTAGTTCATGAATTGCACTTGCTAGGTCAGTTAAACAGATGATCATGCTCAAGTTTTGAATGTTACATTATCAGTATATAAATGTTGCATTCTCAAATTTGTATGTCAGTATTTGACCTATTCAGTATGTCAGCATTTCAGTTACATTTCAGTCAGATACATATTCAGTTGGGAGTAGACTTAACACCGAGTTGGACTAGGATTCAGCGTACCCTTATAGTCCCAGAACTACGTGCCCCCGTAGGATTACAAGTCCCCTCTGTGGGCATTAGAATTAGTGATCATGCCAGTCATGCCTTTATACCCCTGGCAAGGTATATTGGGTCTTCTTGATGGGGCGTATACATCGGACTCCATATTTAGCTCACGTGTTTTATGTCGGTTAATAGTAGCTCCCACAGTCAGACTCCTAGTCCATTTGACCAGGTTTTCAATACATATTTTAGTATTCAGTTCAGCATGTCATGTTCATGATTAGTACTTGGTCATTGCATGCATTCAATTCAGCTTTTCAGTTATCGTTTCAGTATTTATATTATTGCTCAGTTATGCTTTCTTAAGCTTTCATATGTTTGTTCAGCTTAGTATTTATATCATGTATGCTCAGTACATTCAAAGTACTGACGCATACTCTGCGCTACATCCTTTCATGATGTAGGTTCAGGTACTCAGCATCCAGATCATGCTTAGATCTATTCTTGGTCCGCATTTTAGCAGCTTCAGTGGTGAGTCCTCATACTTCGAGGACAATAGACATGCTTTTCATTTTTAGTCTATTTATTCAGTTTTCAGTTTTGTTAGAGTTAGCTGGGGAGCATGTCCCAGAAACTCAACTCAGTTAGAGTCTTTTCAGACATAGTATTAGAATCAGCTTGACTTGTTAAGTCAAATAATTCAGTTGTTATCACCCCTTGTTTTGTGTGATATTTTAATCTTCTTCTGTGGATCCTTTGTTAATGGCCACCCATCAAAATCAGCAACCTGATCAAGTATATCATCACCGGACAACATTTCTGGCGGTAGCCTATGCTCAATAGTGTTATCAAATGACGCTTTATCATTTCTCCATTTGTGATTAAGAGGAAGATAGCGTCTATGGCCCATATAAGATTGTTTTTGGCCATTTTTAGCCTTGTAGAGTCTGTTTTTTTAATGCAACATGGGCAAGCCAATTTTCCTTTTGTACTCTATCCAGACAAATTTGCATATGCTGGAAAGTCATTAATGGTCAACAACAAAGATGTATGTAACGTAATATTCTTTCTATTTGATGCATCGAATGGCTCGACTTCACTTTCCCATAATTCATTCAACTCCTCTATCAAAGGTTGAAGATAGACATCAATTGCATCACCAGGAATCTCAGGGCCAGATATAAGCATTGACAAAATAAAGTACTCTTACTTCATGCAAAGCTAAGGTGGCAAATTATAGTGAATAAGTACCACGGGCCAAATGTTGTACAGAGCTTTCGACATTCCAAATGGTTGGAAACAATCATTAGCAAGTCCAAGTCGTACATTACGAGGCTCAGCAACAAAAGATGGGTGAAGCTCATCAAATTTTTTCCATGCCATTGAATCAGCTGGATGCCTCATTATTCAATCGTCAACTCTTTTGTCATGATACCATGACATCAAATGAGATGTCTTTGAGCACATAAATAATCTTTGAAGCCTTGACTTTAGAGGAAAATAACATAAAATCTTGCATGGTATCTGTTTTACTTTTTTCAATTTTGTTTCCCAACTATGTTTACCATCCTTCCATCTAGATGCACCAAAAACTTTGTAAGATTGAAGACAATTATCATCCTTCCAATATAACATGCAATCATTCTTACATGCATCAATCTTCTTATAAGAAAGCCTAAGATCTCGAATTACCCTCTTTGCCTCATAATATGAATCCGGAAAGTTTGTTCCATCCAACAATAAATCATCTTTCAAAAACATCAACAGCATCGTAAATGACTCATTACTCAATGACCAATACTTTTAAGGTGAAGCAATTTAACCAAAGTAGAAAGCTTAGAAACTTTTGCACTTTCATATAATGGTAGATCAAGATCTTTCAATAGCCGATAAAATCTTTTTGCTTCATTATTTGGTTCCTCCTCTAGAAAATCATCACCACTATTATTCATAATATCTCCATTTAAATCGGAGTATAAATCTCTCAGTAAACCATCTATTTCATCCAGACCATCAGCCTCTTCAATGTCATTATCATCTATTTATTCAAAGTTTGATTGGTCTTCACCTGACATCTCCCCATGGTGATACCAAAGAGTATAACTTGGTATTATTCCATGTGCTATTAAATGTGACCTGACTACAACATGTATTCTAGAAGTTGCATTACCACATTTAATACATGGATAACGTATCAACTGCGGTTCTCCTAATTTTGTAAAAGCATAATCCAAGAAAGCCTCAACCCCATCTATATAAGCAATAGCAAGTCTATCTTTAATAAGTTTCATCCATTCCTTATTAGGCGCTATTATCTCCATGCATGTAAAATACATATAATAATACATTAGTATAACATTAAAGTAGTATAATTAGATATTTACTTTTAGAGTTATAGATTCATACACCATAGATGCATATAGTTATGTAAGTATTACAACAAAAAATCAACAAAAGAACACTTAATCTACACTTAAACAAGAAACACTCATAAATATTCACAAGATGGTAATAAAAAGGTTACAAAAAATTGAATAGTCCAAATTACATGATAAAAGACTCTAGCAATTCAAGAAAATCCAACATATAATAGTAAAAGACCAAATATTTCAAAATAATAATTTTTGCAGGTATATTCTAAACATCAATAGTAAAATACCAAATAGTTTCTACGTTTATGGTTATGAACTGAATATACAAAGCAGGTTCACAACAAATTTATAAAATTATAAACAAAGGTTAGAGAAGTCCTACAATCTAATCTGAGACAAATACTTGGAATGTTTTTAAAAATACATCAGTAAAGAAGAAAGGTTTAGAAAAAGAGAAAAACGTACCTTACAAAAGAAATCAATAGAGAGCCTTCAAAAGAATAGTTTTGGAGACACTTTCAACAACAATAACAAGCACCACCGACGACGGATTTGGAATCAAAGCCTACAACACCCAAGAAAGAAATATGTGAACATGAGATACACTTGACAGAAAAGAAAATATCAAATGCTACAAAGAGCCTACAAAAGAAATCAGCAAGCCACATGAAACCACATAGACATAATTTCAGTATAGTCTTTCCAATAATATATATTGCCTATTTCAAAGAGTTCATCCATTTTCAATGAAAGAAAAATGCATGGAGAAAAAAAAAGGATATGTTAACCCTAAGTGTAGCATACAAGAAATATGGTCATAACAAGGGTGGAATTTGAATTTCTGGAGGATACTTAATGATTGGGAAATAACATGTAACAGAGTTGTTGAATCTGTTAGGTGAAATCCTTGGTACGAACATGGAAGAAGATAAAATTGATATGGGGTATAACGTGTTGTGAATGGGATCATGGAGATGTGAAAACTTAAATGCTTATTTGTTACCTATAGGAGAAGGTTTTTGGGTGACTAGAATGACACAGAGAGGCAGTGAATTTGGAGTTTCAGGGAAAACAAGCCACTGGATTGTCAAAGTAGATGATACATAGGGAAAAAACATGTATTCACAGTCAAAATTCCACATGAAAAACCTCTTTAAACATAGGTATTTATTTAGTGCTATTTGATAGATTAATATACAACATTTTTCCCACATCTAAAATTATATTAAACAGAGATATGGATTTTTTAATCGTTAGCAGGTTATACATTTTGAACAGTAAACATAAGAGTTTAATCATGCTTATAGTACCACATACTGTTAAATTTTTAAAAGTCGACCCAGCCCAAGCCATAAACCACCAGAAGTTGTCACCCAAGCTAATAGTTGTTTCTTAATTAGGAAATGACAATGCTGGAAGAGAGGAATAAAAAACCAAAGCTAGAAACTGGATCAAGGAGAATTGTATTTAATGGAGATGCTAGTGGAGAGTGATTATGAATACTGAGAGATTTGTCTTATTCACCAACTAAAACTATTTGGAAGGGTAAGGCAACTACTACACTAAATAAGCTACAAAATGAAGGAAAAAAGAAGAGATTGAAGATGCTGGCCAGAAAGGGAAGGGGGATTCTAGCTAATGATTACAATGATGCTAACCTTTATAAACTAGTAAAGGTATAAACAAGGAGGTTTTGATATAGCAACATCAAGATGCTGCTATCACTCCTTATCAGAACATGAGTTATTTATTGCTTAACAAAGAAATGGCTGGATACATTTCTAGGACACCATTCCTACAAATGCAAGTAAAAGACTCATCTGCACCATAAAAACCAGAAGATCCACCACTATCCTCACAGTTCTTGCAAGACTCATCAACATAATATGAATCATTATACAGAAAAGAAATCCCAAACTCCCATTTCATAGGATCTCCTTCAGCACCTCCAAAACCATATATCGATGAATACGAAGAACACTGAAGCCTAGGCAAGTTAAAACCATAACCTAAACCAACATGAACTGGTGGATCACAAACACAGCATGTTGAAATTGGATCATTTGGTTCTAATCCAATCCCAGTCACCCCTTTACATGAATACTTTGAATTCATATTAGTTCTACAACTTTACTTTGTTGTGACCTGAACAATAATGAATATAAATAAAATAGGAATAAGAAAACCTAATCTCTATTGTTTACATCAAAATCTATCCTAGCAATTCTGAGACTGACAAATTTATTCAATAATTTCATTAATGCGACTTCTTTTGATTGTCAATCGAGGCTACCAACAGTACACACATTAATACCCACAAACATATGCCTGCAATGAATAGTATACATAATTTAAGAGCATGTGCACCAAAAATGTACTGAAAAAACTTATGAACCATATAACATAAGGTCAAAACAGGTCAGAATCAGAATTCCCACATAACAATTCATAGTTAAAACAACCTAAACTTACCTTGAAGGGAAGGAAAGTCCAAGAATATGTCAAGTTACAATCACACGCAACAAAGACCGGCAAAACTCAGGTTAAATTTGAAGTGAAAAGAAAAAGGCGACTTCTGCAATTAGAAAAAATAGACATTGATTTAATTTATAAATACCTTCAACAGAGTGCTATAACTTAATTTTCGCAAACAAACCTAGATTTTACGAATGGTACCACCATTATTGTGGTCTGTTTTGCTGATTTTTCTCCAACAAAATCAGTTCTGCAGTGGATTTAGGTTATTCGCTCCCTTAAGTATCTCTATTTCTAGTAGAGGAGATGGAAGACACGTTCTGTTGGACGCATCTTTGCGGAGGGGTGGGGGAGTGGGTGTGCTTCAAAGTGTTCGGAAAAATCGATGTTCTTGGTGAACATTTCTTACGGAAGGGTAGGGGTAATGGGAGACGCCAACAGTAGGGGGTGGGGTAATAGAGGGGAGCAATAAGTCTTTTGAGAAAAATAAAAGGTGAAAGTAAAAATATGTGCAATATTTTTATTATTAACCTCTGGGTATAAAAAATTATGAGGTCCGGATATTGTTGCTTTACTAATATTATATTAAAATTGTCTTTTAACGGCTGGAAAATTTTTTGGCGTTATAAATATACTTATATCGACCTAAATTATATTCTTTCGTTAAAACTTGGTAGTTAAAAATCCATTTTCTTTTAGTGATTCCTACTTGGAAGTGGGAAGATCTGAATATGGACTTCATTATTGGTTTACCCCACACGCGATGACAGTATGACCCGATTTGGGTTATAGTAGATCATATGACGAAATTGGCTCATTTCATTCCCATTAAGGTTTCTTATTTGGCGGAGGACTATGCTAAATTGTACTTGAGAGAAGTGGTTAGGTTACATGGAGTTTCCTTATCCATTATCTCCGATCGTGGTACATAATTCACTTCAAAGTTTTGGAAATCTTTCCAAAGGGGACTTGGTACTCGTGTTAAACTTAATACAACCTTCCGCAAAGTGATGGGCAAGCGGAGCGTACTATCATAATTTTGGAAGATATGTTGAGAGCTTTTGTAATTGACTTCAAGGGTAATTGAGATGATCATTTGCCTTTGATTGAGTTTGCGTACAATAATAGCTACCAGTCAAGCATTGGTAGGACTCCATTTGAGGCTCTATATGGTAGGAGGTGTAGATCTCCTATAGGTTGGTTTGAAGTGGGTGAAGTCTCTTTAATAGGTCCCGAGTTGGTACTTGAGGCTATGGAGAAATTTTGGCTTATTAGAAAAAGAATGAGAATGACTCAAAGTCGACAAAAGCCCTATGCCGATGTTAGAAGAAGAGATCTTGAATTTGATGTGAATGATGGGGTCTATTTGAATATTTCACCGATGAAGGGTGTGATGAGATTTGGAAAGAAAAAGAAACTTAGTCCCCGTTGTCTGGGCCCATATAATATTTTGAGGCGTATTGTTAAAGTTTCTTATGAACTTGATTTACCTAATGAATTGGCATCAGTCCATCCAGCTTTTCATGTCTTCTTGTTGAAGAAATCTGTTGGTGATCCGACATCTATAGAACCATTGGAGAGTCTTGGTATAAAGGATAGACTTTTCTATAAAGAAGTTTCGGTTGAGATTTTGGACTGTCAATTTCGGAAGTTGAGAAATAAAGAAGTTGTTTCCGTAAAAGTTTTTTGGAGGAATCAGTTAGTTCAGGGTGCTACTTGGGAGGCCGAGGCCGATATTATATCCCATTATCCTCATCTCTTTTCCTCCGTTCCTACTCTAGCTTGAGGTATTTAGTTCCTCGTGGTTTTCTCTTTTGGTTTCATGTGTATTAGATATTCCCATGATTCTTCATTTATGCATATTCATAAAAAGCTTAAATTTTTAGAAAATGAGTTAACTTGATTGATCTCTTCATGTTTGTGTGCATTTGATTATGTGTTGCATATAGACCTTATGAAATTATGCTTTGAACATGCTTTAGCTTGGAGTTGATGTTTCCTCCTCGAAATTGTGCATATATGTGATTGCATTCATGTTGGATTGTTAGATCTAGTTCCTACCCTCCTAATGATGTTTTGAATTCCATTCGAGGATGAATGTTCCAAAGGGGGAGATATTGTAACGCCTCGGATTTGAAAATAAGGAAAAATTATGGGTTTCCTAGAACTAGTGCCAGTACCAACGGAACCACTGATGGTCTGTAGGTTGACTTACGGACCATAGGTGAGGACCGTAGATGGGGACAGTAGGTGGCAAGCTTAAGTGATTTTAAAATGTCAAGTCCCAGTACCCCTTCGACGGTTCACCAGGATGGTCCGTCGTTCAATGTACGAGTCGTAGGTAGGTCTCGTAGGTGAGTCCCAAACTTGGTAAGATTTTGAGGGCTCAAGTTGGACTTACGGTGGTCATGTACGGACTGTACATGGGTCCCATCATTTAAGGGTCTAGAAAAAAGTTCCTGAACCCCACCGACGGTTGACCAGGACGGTCCGTAAATGTCCAGTACCAACGGAACCACTGATGGTCTGTAGGTTGACTTACGGACCGTAGGTGAGGACCGTAGATGGGGACAGTAGGTGTCAAGCTTAAGTGATTTTAAAATGTCAAGTCCCAGTACCCCTTTGACGGTTCACCAGGATGGTCCGTCGTTCAATGTACGAGTCGTAGGTAGGTCTCGTAGGTGAGTCCCAAACTTGGTAAGATTTTGAGGGGTCAAGTTGGACTTACAGTGGTCATGTATGGACTGTACATGGGTCCCGTCATTTGAGGGTCTAGAAAAAAGTTCCTGAACCCCACCGACGGTTGACCAGGACGGTCCGTAAATGGGCTTACGGATCATAGGTCCTACCGTCGATGGTGGTCGGCAGTTATTTTTATAGGGGTTGTTTGGTCTTTTACTAACTATTCTAACCCAATACTACGTCATTTTAACTTCTACCCAAGGCCCTATATAAACATTCCCCCCCCCCAATTTCCCAATTGAATTCACTCTCCTAAATTTCTTAAAGTTGATCAAGTTCATCCTCCAAAACATTTTCTAAAGAAGAAGAAGAAGAAGAAGGAGGAGGAGGAGGAGGAGGAGGAGAAGGAGAAGAAGGAGGAGGAGGAGGAGGAGGAGGAGGATGAGAAGAAGAAGAAGAAAAAGGAGGAGAAAAAGGAGGAGGAGAAGGAGAAGGAGAAGGAGCAGGAGAAGGAGAAGAAGAAGGAGGAGAAGGAGAAGGATAAGAAGAAGGAGAAGAAGGAGAAGGAGGATCAGGAGGAGGAGGAGAAAAAGGAGGAGAAGGAGAAGGAAACGGAGAAGGAGGACGAGAAGGAGGAGGAACGGGATGAGGAGGAGCAGGAGGAAGAGAAGAAGAGGAAGAAGAATAAGAGGAAGAAGAACAAAAAGAAGAAGAAGGAGAAGAAGAAGGAGAAGAAGAAGAGGAGGAAGAAGAAGAAGAGGAAGACGAAGAAGGAGGAAGAAGAAGAAGCATCTCAGTTTTTATAAGGTAATAAAATAATATTAAAGATGGGAAACAAGCAAAAGTATACAAACAACATAACAAAAGGTAGAATACATTACAATACAGAGCACACATTATAAACAACATATAACAAAATACATATAATAACCTAATTTATGAACTATCTGATACCCATTGGGTTGGTGGCTACATCATTGGTACATAAGAAGCTGAAAGAGAGACAACTATTACAAGAAAAACTCTAGCATTGTTATATCCAAAAGATGAATCAGCTCCAGCCACACTGGTAGATCTCATAATTAAATGAAATGTGACAAGTATTTTAGAACAGATGGAGTAATTGACAACAACGATTGACTGATTACTAATTGTGTATACTCAAACATTTCATAAGTATCACATTTTCATAGACCAAAACGAGAGTTTATCACATAAATAATATAGTCAAGGAACATCTATAAACAAACTACAAAGATTAAGGAACACAATTTGAAAATTGTTTTTTTTTAAAAAGAAAAAAGAAGAAAGTAAAGATTCCATCACGAATTGATGTGTTTACGTTATATATACATATATGTATATATATACTAAAAATAAAAAATACCTTAGATACAAAGTCTAATATTTTGTTGAGGAAATTTGGATGAACACTCTCACCTTGTCCTAAATCTGCTAAGGATTTTAGGGATACTTTACATGTGCAAATCAATAGTAACAGAAAATGCATATTGTAACACCCCGGAAAATTTTTAAACTAAGACTCGAAACCTTCTTCGTTCTGAGTAGGATTTTACCAAGGAATTTAATTTTTTTTAAGTATTAAGATCACTAGATGTAGCACCTTGAGTTCCAAAAAGAACTAAAGAGAGTTCATTCAAGTCATTTCTAAGTTCTTCTAAGTTTTGGATCAACTTCAAATGACCATAAATTTTAGCATAGGATGAGTTAGGAGACCCATAAGATATCAAATGAAATGTCTTGGAATTCTCTTTCCAACGCCGTTGAGTTTACTAATTTTCGAGCTCGTATGATGGAGATATGCCCGTTTGAAGTGGGGTTGTCCAATTAAGAAAAGTTACCCAAAATTATGAGGGGTATTTTGGTCTTTTACTTACCCAATCAGATTTAAGCATTTTTAGTAAGATTTTAGTAGTCTAAACTGATTGGAATCAGTTTTAGTTATTCCTAAAATATGCTTAGGGTTTTTAGAGGAGTTCAAGAAGAGAAAAGACGAGAAAAGAGGGAAGGTTCAAGGCGTTCGTCAAGATTCTTGCGATTCTTCGAGGGATTTTGCCAAGGATATTATCCTAAAAGGTATGTGAGTTCTCATAGGGTTGGGTTCTTTCACCCACACACCAATCATGTTATTTTCAGTGCAAATTCGTTCTTAAAGTTGAAGGATTTGAGTTCTTGAAGTGTTTTCTTGAAATTCCTTTTGTAATTTTGATTGTTAGGGTTTTGATGAGTTCCTGAGATAATCGTATGGATTTTAAGAGTTGTTTTTTAGTATATTCTTGTGTACATTGGTTGGGTATTCGAATCTAAGTGATTGGGAAAGAAACCATTCGATTCTGGGCGAGTTAGGGTCAGAAAACGAGAAAGAAAGGTCGTCGGGATTTTCTGGATTAGGGCCTGGCGCCCTGCGCTAGCCAGTGCACCCCAACCACACCTCTGTAGGTAGAGGGTTGGTGCCCTGTGTCAGTCAGTGCGCAAAGGTCACCTGCCCCCACCCCTTCTCCGTCGTTTTGCCCATCTGAGTCCTTTAAGAATGCCTCACCCTATTTATTTTTTTAACATTAATATTTAAGAAAAGTGACGAATTACTTCGACAGTCGAACATTGTTATATTACCTTCCCAATGGACAGTGGAAGAAGAAACCTAAGAGAAGATGCTCGTCTCTTAAGTCCTTTTTTTCGGTGCAACACAGGAAAGCGCCCTTTTTCTGTCATCCCTGCAGCTTCCCTGTCGAGAAGAAAAAGTTTTTCTCTTAGAGAGGTGTTTTCTTCGCTTAGAAAAGTGTTCCTTCTCTCAATGGATTTCCATAACTCAACTAACTCTCGGTGATGGTGAACTTTTTCTCATATTCTAGAAGTTCTAATCGCCTCTAAGTCCAATAGCGTTCCGTTAGATAGGAACAAATTTGATAAATACTGAGAACTCCTATCGATTCTAAACACTCTAAACTACTTCTAAACATCTAGAAATCATTCATAACATGAATCATAACCTTGAATCCATAATTCAAATTCAAGGTAGAGTTAAGAGTCAAGTCTTGACAGTTCTTTCGAGTCTTTTGAGAAAGTCCCTTTGAGTCTTTTAAGCAGTCTTCTACAATTTCTAATAACTTGTTTCAAAACTCAAGTAAGTGAAAATGAGAGTGAGGAGAATGTATTCATTATTCTACACTATCGTCGAGATCCTTCATATCATGAATCATAACTCTTGAATTCATAATTCAAATTCAAAAAAGAGTTAAGAGTAGAGTTCAAGAAAGTCTTTGAGATCAATTATCGATTTGAACTAAGTTTTGAGGAAGTAAGTATGAGAATGAGAAGAGTCGTATACCTGAGTTCCATATTTTTATTTAGACCCTTGAGTCGAGTAGTTCATGCCCATAAATTCCGCATGAACTCCATCAATTGGGTAAATTTGAGAGGAGTAGTATCTTCAAGTTCTAAGTCTTGAGTATTGAGTCCCTATTAATTTTGGGTTTATATTCCTAATCACGAGGCTACTACATGTTACCCATGAAGGTCCTTGAGTTGAGTAGTTCATGCCCATAATTCCGCATGAACACTATGAGTCGAGCAGTCTTGAGATGAGAAGTATCATTGAGTCCTTGAGTTGGGTAGTTCATGCCCATAATTCTACATGAACCCTCCGAGTCAAGCATTCTTGAGATGAGTAGTATCATTGACTCCTTGAGTTCTGGAGTTGTTGAGTTCCAATTATTGAGTTTTATGCATTGTTATTGAAAACCTTGAATTGAGTCGTTCACGTTCATAATTTGGCATGAACCCTATTTTAAGAAGTCTTTTTAAAAATTGTTTTAAAACTTGTTTTAAGACTTGAGCATATGAGTTTGAGAAAGAGTAGAGCTGAGTTCATTTTCTTTAAAATGATATATGGGAACTAAGTATTCCCAAGAATAAATGTTTTCACATTTAAGATGAGAGGAAACACCGATTTCCAAAAGAGTTTTCATGAGCAGTTTTATTACCATCCCTTTTAAGAGAAAGATTTTTGAATAATAATCTCAAACCACAAAAAGAGTTATATTTTTAAACATATGAGCTAGTTACATTTTGGGAGTAGTATTGAGCACTGATATGAGGACAAGTTCAGATAACTCAAAGTCTCCATAAACCATGTAGCAACGGTAGAAAGAGTCATACTTTTTAGATGATTACTTAATGCTTTTTAGCATAGACTATTGGATCCACTTAGTAGTAGGTTCTATACCCCGAAAAAGTATAGGACAGTTCTAGCAGCGTGGGCTAGACGTTGTATCATGACATAGCTCATAGTGATGGTTGTCGGTTAGAGAATCTCCAGAGTTATATTGTATTTTTATATACAATTTGAGTTATTATTGTATTCTTCAATACAATTGAGTTATTATCTACTATTTTAAAAGTTTTCTACATATTGCATCTTTTATTGTTGCTTTATCCTTGAGTATCTTGAGTTGAGTATCTTGAGTTAAGTATCTTGAGTTGAGTACCTTTGAGTTGAGTATCATATCTTTGAGTTGAGTATCATATTTTTGAGTTGAGTATCTTATTCTTTAGTTGAGTTTAGTTGAGTTTAGTTGAGTGAGTTGAGAAGAGGTAAGTATGTTTCCTTTTTATCAGGTTCAAGCTTATGTTTATTCTTTAGAATTCCCCTTACATGCTTGTACATTCCATGTACTGAGCCATTTGCCCTGCATAGTTTCATGATGAGGATACAGGTATTCAGGATCATCAACAGGCGTTTCGTTGAGGTCATGTGATATTCCAGTCAGCTTTAGTGAGCCTTCTTATATTCCGGAGGACTTTACCTTTACCTTACAGTTAGTAGTTTTGAGATGTCGTAGGTCTTGTCCTGATATCTTTCTGTAATATTAGAGGATTCATAGATAGACAGAGTTGAAGAGTTTTCTGTATTTACTTTCTTTTGAGTATTGTTCAGACTTTCTTGAAGTTCACTATTGGAGTTCAATGAATTTAATTCAGTTTTAAGCTTATGTATTCTTGAGTTAGTCTTCCGCTTGTAGCCAGCTAGGATGAGGGTTCACTTGGGGACCAACAATGGTTCTCGAGTGCCAGCCATGTCCAGGGTGTAAGCTCAGGTTGTGACACATATACATGGTCAATACATTTTAATCGCAAATAAAAGTCATTTTCATATCATGTACCATATAAGGAAAAAGAGTACGTCATGCCCAATTTTGACAAATTAGATTTAATCATATTGTGACATCACATATAAATTAATATGTCAATTATACTAATTGAGGTCAATCTCATTATTTTAAGTCAAACTTTAGCAAATCTTGTGTGTATCTCCACACTTTTTGGGGATAAATATTACTTTGAAGGTATGAGAGGACTCTAAAGGCACTTGATCTATCTTTATTCTCATCTGATTAATTCTTCAAAAGATCTATCAGACAATAGACTGAATGATTTGATCAATGAATATTCAATTCTTTCTTCAATGTAGAACGGATTATCAGCAATTCTTCAACTCCGATCAACCTAATCAAACTTATAACTTTCAGTTAGGATTCTAGGAGACAAAATTTGCTTGCAACAAATCTTATGTATGGAAAATAAACTCCAACCACAAAATAAATATGAAGAAACAAGAATATTTTATTAATTAATAGTTTGAGTACAATTTTGTGTCTCTCTTGATGCCTCTGTAGGATAATTTGCACCTAAAATGGATTTTATTTGATCGCCATGTAAAGAGGATTTTGTAGATTTTCTTGAAGTATTTGGTTGTGGAGAAGAGTCCGCCCACATCTTGATCTCTTTGTGACTGATCCATGAATTTATGGAATTTTCGAGATCCCTCTTTAAGGGATATATTACCCTTTATATAGTGTGAGCTAGGAGTAGTTTTCAAAATCATAACTGAAATTGGACTGATCTGGTCGAGTCCTACAAGATGATGTCTACTAATGTCGAGTTCCTATCTCATGAAGAAATTGATTCCTTTTTTAAATAATATTTCACATAGTTCACTAAACTCTCTTGTTGACTGGAGTTTTATTGTTTGAGGTATAATCAATGGTTCCAGAAGAGGTCTTATGTTCGTAAATGTATTAGTATCTTTGTCGAAGCTAGAATCAGCAAAGATCATACAAACAACGGACCCAACAACAACTTCAAGCACCTTTGGAGAAGTAGTTTCAGCCTCACATCCAAACATGGACAAAAAATCCAATTTCTCAAAAATCCTCAACAGTACAACATATTTGCCTTTGCAGATCTGGCGATGCATGAAGGTGCTTGTGCAGGTCAGCCTTAATTCAAAATTGAGCATATCGTTCATTGTTTAGAGAAGCATACCTCAAACCAGTAATTAGTCGTGGAGTCAACCCTGAATATTTGAAATAGAGATGAGTTGTAACAACATAATCTAGCACTGCATCTCCAGGAAATTCCTAGCGTTGATATCATCGTGGAATATCAGGTAGCATGTACGATCCTTGAGTTAGAGCTTCAACAAGCAGTGAAGGGTAATGAAACCTGTTATGTAGCAAGGATTCAAAGAACCGAACATTGACTAGCTTCTCAGCATTCACAGGTAAGTGCATTGGCATAGGTGCATCAACAAAATCAATGTGCAGCCCAAGCCATTTCATAAATGATAGAGCCGCTACTTCCCCGCACAAGTTGAGGTAGGCACCTATTAGTGCCATACCACATCAGCTACTATCTTACTACTTCTAATCTTTTTGCTTACCCTACTATACATTTTTACTGAAGGCATCAGGAACTCTTCAACAAAGCTGTGAGCTTGAGAATTATCACCAGGAATGAGCCACTCTTTAAGATCGATTGGTTCATTACGGATATATTCCGATATTTTATGAGCACATCAAAACTTCCACAATGCAACTTTGGAAATGATTTTATTTTTCTTAATGCTGAGTAAACTCTCATGATGACTTTCATCAGTCTTAAACAGTTGTATACTGACAACACAGTTAAGAAAAGACTTTTCAAGTGTCTCAAGGGATTCCAAATGAAACTTCTCAAGGCATTTCTTTGTTGTCAGTGCTCCCAAAACCGTAGCAGTTGGGATACAAAGTTTTAGTTTGCAATGATTCAAAAGCATTCTTTTCAAGTTTATTTGTGATGACTTCTCCTATAAAGTCTAAAGGTTCTAGCATGACAAATAGTTATTGGCGAAAGATTCTTCACCTCAAGAATCTTATGAATTCTAAGGTATACACATATGTCAGTGGATGTATTATGTCAAAGTATATTCCATTCTCAAATTGAGAATGGGATATACTCTGCCATAAAATAATCATTGTTATCCATGTAGACCTTAGAATTCATAAGACTTTTAAGGTCATGAATCTTTTGCCAACAATTATTGTCGTGCTAGAACCTTTAGACTTTATAAGTAAAGAATTAATGCCGCATAAACTTGATAAAATGCTTTTGGATCACTAAAAACTAAAGCTTTTTATCCTAACTGCTAAGGTTTTGGATGTGATGACAACAAAGAAATGCCTCCAGAAGTTTCATTTGGAATCACTTGAGAAACTTATAGACTCTTTTCTCAAATATGCTATCAGTATATAATTGTTTAAGACTTATGAAAATTATCACGAGGGTCTTCTTAGTATTAAGAAAAAATAAAATTATTTCCAATGCTGCACTATGCAAGCTTGGATGTGCTCGTAAAATGTCGAGATTTATCCGTAATGAACCATTCAATCTTAAAGCGGGGCTCATTCCTAGTGATAATTCTCAAGTTCACAGCTTTGGCGAAGAGTTCCTGATGCCTTCAGTAAAAGTGTATAGTAGGGTAAAGCAGGAGATTAGAAGCAAGAGAGAAGTTGATGTAGTTCAGGAACTAATAGGTGACTACCTCAGCTCGGGTGGGGAAGTAGTAGCTTTATCATTTATGAAATGTCTTGGGATGGACATTGATTTTATTGATGCACCTATGCCAAGGCACTTCCCCGTGAATTCTGAGAAGCTAGTTAATGTCCGATACTGGGAAATCCCTGCTATATTAAAAGATCCATGACCCTTCGCTGCTTGTTGAAGCACTAACTCACGGATCTGACATGCAATTTGAGATTCTACGATGCTATCAACATTTGGAATTTCTTGGAGATCTAGTGCTAGAATATCTTATTACAACACATCTCTATTTAAAATATTCGGGACTGACTCCAAGACTAATTACTGATTTGAGGTTTACTTTTGTAAATAGTGAATGTTATGCTCAATCTACAGTTCCTGCACAAGAATATCCTTTATGCCTCGCAAGATCTGCAAAGGCAGATATGCTGTACTGTTGAGGGTTATGAGAAATTAGATCTTATGTCCACGTTTGGATGGGAGTGAGAAACAACTTTCCCAAAGGTGCTTTGAGATGCTATTGAGTCCCTTGCTTGTGCGATCTTTGTTGACTGACTTCAATAAAGATACTGCATTTCTAAGAATAAGACCTCTTCTGGAATAGTTGATTACACCTCAAACAATAAAACTCTATCCAGTAAGAAAGTTAAGGGAACTATGTGACCCAAAAAATTTCATGGGACAGGAACTCAACATTTGAGACATCAAAGTTTTTTGGGACTCTACAACACGAGTTCAAATTCAGTTAGAATTCTTGGAGAGTACTTTACCCTAAACCCTAGCTCGCACTAATATAAAGTGTAATATATTTCCTTGAAGAGGCATCTCAAAAATTCCATATATTCATGAAATATTCACAAAGGGATCAAGGTGTGGGTGAATTCTTCTTGAAAATCAATACTTCAACATGATCCACAAAATCCTTTCATGATGATCAAATAAATCCTAAATAGGTCCACATCATCCTAGTTCGAGTGACACTAACAGCCCTTGAATCACAAAGAAATTTTAAGAGAGAAAAATTAAGGGATAAATAGATTTGTACTCAAAATCTTTATGAGTAAAATCATTCTTTTTTTATGTGATTGCAATATATTTTTTGTATTTGAGAAAAAATGTTGCAAGCAAATTCGCGCTCCCAGGGGACCAAATTTACCCTTCATCTCCTCTCTCACAAATCCAATGCAAATCTGAAGCCAGAAACCACAAAGATGGAAACACCATTTTTATGGATACTTCAAGTCTCGTCTTTGAGTTTCATCAAGTTTACACTCTGACATGCCTTGGAGTTAGGGACACCAAAATTTTGTGGAACTCTATCACATGAGTCACTTCCTCAAGAAAAGTGTGACAATTTGTAAAGTCACGATTAGTGGGAACATCTGCTTGAA